>VWYE01011267.1:32924-161067 GCA_013398995.1 Alaudala cheleensis
AATGTCTGTAAGGAAGAAAAGAAGCTGGTGGGGGAGGGGGAAGTGTTTTAGAAGTTTCATTTTGATTCTTTGGGGGTTTTTTCCCTCCTTATTTTCTTTTAGTGTGTGTGAATAAACTATATCTTTTAAGTTTTAGCCTGCTTTGCTTTTCTCTTAATCCTATCTCACAGCAGAAAAACCCTAAAACTACCACACTTCCATGTAGCAATGTATTTGCATGAGTTAAGCCATCTTATGTACCATCCAAACAACTTGTAATTTTATCAGAACGCCTGCACTCGTTTTATTCAAACCCTCTGGAATTCACCAAGGCCACTGAGGCAAAGCAGGACTAAAATAAGAATGAGAGGCCTGAGAAACTGACCATCAAGAATGCAAACCTCAGATAAAAGTGGGTTTGTCGTGATGATGGACTCTGACCAATTAGGTGCCCTGAGGGGTGCGTGCCAGCCTCATGGACAAGGCTGAGGATCCAATCAAATAATGTGTGTGTGTGTGATATGCATGCTAGAATCTATAACTGTTGCTTAGTGTAAACAATAAATTGGCTTCTGCATAACCACATTGGTTCGGTGTTCAGAGGTCCGTTCTCCTGCACTTCCATTTCCTCCGTGATATTCCTTGTTCATCTTCTGGTGTCAAACAGACATTTAGCACCAACAACATTCTGTGGTAAAGACAACCACAGACAAAATCACAGATACCTGAAGGTCTGTCCCTCTGTGCCTGGAACAGTGCTGTTTACCTCTATTCTTCCTTCTGCTGACTTATGGAAAAAAAGATGCAAAGTAGCTTTCCTGAAGTATCTCAGGGTAAAGACCAACACACAGATTGGCAAACAACATCTTATAACATATCTGTGGCCTAGCAGTAATTTGAATTTCATAAGAGTGGTGCTGCCTCTCTTCATGTCTAGAAGTACCTCCATGACTGTTTTGGGGACAAACTCTCCTAGCTGTCCTCATGTAAAATGAGGGTGATAGTTACTCCTTCCAACAGACTTTTCTGCTTCAAATATATCAGAGAATACCATGTGCATGGCCACTATTGTTCATATTATTGTAACGAGGAGAAGCAATATTGTCAAAATCCCATCACTCCTGCTAAAAATTGTTATAAAACAAGAAAGATAATATACAAAGAATAAGTCAAATAAAAAAAATACTTTTAGAATGAAGGTGATAAATGGTGATGGAAGGAAAAATGGTTAAATTATTATTTTGGGGTTTTGTTTGTTTTTATTTGGTGTTTGTTTTAAATTCATGTTACCTAGTCTAATAATGGTATCCATTTACAAGGCTCTGTGTGAAAATAATGGACCTGTCAGGACAATATATTCCCGGAATATATATGAAAATATACACAGCACATCTTTTCTACATAGATTCTTGTTCTCTATAATTTATCAAATGCTGTGTGGCCTGTTCTGAGATCATATATTATGAACAGTGAGATTTTTTTTTCACTTCTGGTAAACACTTGCTTACTTGTCCTACTCCAAATTCACTCTTGCTATATATGGTCCTTGTTACTTTATTGCAGTTACTTAAAAATGCAATTATACTAACTCTATACAGTCCGTACTTCCACTTCTGTCCAAGTAATTGAAAACAAAATGTACATATCCATACATTTACAGTTACATTGTACAATATATGCATTATGTATGTTATTAATTACCATTAGAGATAAATGTATTGCAATGTCTCAATTTTCAGTGTAGGTCTAACAGACCTCTGTACTCTTTTAGTGATGAAGACATATTTCTATACAGCTTCCCAGGAAGAACTTCTTTCAAAGCATCAGTGGTCCTCCCAGTGTTGTTTCTGTTCTCTTCACAGATGTGAGGGGGTGTTTTCTGTCTTTCTCTAAATTAATCTTGCTCATTATTTTCCTCCCCTTTTTTGGACTGTCAAGTGGTACAAGAACATTACTTTGTGTATTTTTTTTGAAAGTTCATTATAACTGAGTTCTGGTATAACTTTTAGGTATCCTTCTCTTCTACTGAGTCTAACATATACGGAGAACCTTTCCCTCCTCTTCCTGACATCAATCTATTCTGAGAGTCTTCTCAGTAATTTATTTCTAGTTGGGCTACCAAATGAGGCTCTATGAATTCTCTTTTTGACATTGAAATCGGCAGAAATTATCAGACATAAGACAATAATCAATTCATCTCTTCAGTCCTTCCTAGCTAGAGATCTTCAGCATTTTTTTGACAATTTTTCCACTGAAAGTTGTTAACCCAAATAATAGAATATATCTGGAGAAAAGCACATTGTCAAGAAAGGGAAGGAATAATCTATCCAGTACTGGTTAATTCTGCGGACTGTCTAATTGCAATAATTTGAACACTTTTCCATTCTACCTTCCACCAAAGGCCAAATATTCCCTTCTGCAGATAAGACTTTATACCTAGAAACTCTGAAGGACTACTTACACACCTTGATCCTTGTCAGAAATACTTTTGCCACATCCCTGCCTAATCTACATTAAATTGGTGATGTATTAATTTATTTCATGAATAGGTCAGTACCAGTATATGTTCACTTGCCTTGCCTTGATGAATATGTCTACCTTTATTTCTTGGAAGGTATGCAATCACTCTTGAAACACTGCATTTTTCTTCTCCTTGAAGGTGCTAACTTCTTCTCAGACAAAAGAAGGCAAGAAACTTTTTGTTGTCTAATTTTGCCATTTGAGGTTTCCTTTCGTAACCTAAAAAGACCCCCAAAAATGTATATGCAGTGCATGGTGCAGTAAAAAGGAGGAAATAATGACAGTTAGATATTGTATTTAACACTAAAGCATTGGGTGATTCTGGATGTCATAATAATTATCAGAGTAAGCTACCAAGAGTGCAGGCTACCATCATACTTTACATTGCTAATCTGCTAAAACCAGAAGATTTTTGTTTTATTTGGCATGTATTCCAACTCTTTAAGTTCTCTATTTTAATACTGTTGGCACCTTAATATTGCAAGTCACATCTTATCAAGCAGCCCTACAGTATGAATGTGCCAAGACAATTAACTTCATTAACTTTTTATTCTTTCGAGATTAACAAAAGAAGGGAGTAAGAAATGAAAAATGAATTGTAATGCTGTTTGTGGTTCCTTACACTATGCAGAAATTGAAATGAAGCAGTGAAAATAATGTATTGTGTGGTTCTGATAAAGAATAGTTAGCTATGTAAATCTGTGTACATTAAGTCTTGTTGCAAGCCAGTTTTTAAAATGTCTCAGTGTGCCTCTAGTGATGTTACTGGTCTTAGCTCTTACCACCTAGCTAATATTTATTTGGCCTTTTCAAAAGTCTACACTAGAGATTCAAGTACAGAAAGAGTGTTCATATGTCTCCAGGATGGTAGGTAATTTGTGATTGTAATGGACAGACATGGCACTGTTTTCTTGTTATTTCCCCTGCTCTGCACTGCTGCTAGAAAGTGGGTGTGTGATAATGACTCTGTGAAGACATTGGCAAAATGAAAATTTGGCTAATGACTCTTAGGCCCTTATACTGTTGTTTACAGGTATACTTTTTCATAACAGGAAGTCAGTAATTGTAGTTCTGACTTGCACTGTAAATGTTTTCATCTGTCATTTTTAAAAATATGTTTGATTGGCATAAGAAAAGACAAAGTTATACCCTGACAATTTTTCAAACACCTTTCCATTTCTTTGTATTTTATTAATAATACAAGAGAATTACCCTTGGAATTAGTGACAGTTCATTAAATATATTAATCACTTGGATCATTGTTCATGTCTGTCCTCCAATGTCATGTCCTTACCAAGATCCCTTATTCCTGTTCTAAGCGTTACAGAATGACAGAACAAGTGTTTTGAATTCACCAACCAGTAAACCAGCCAGGCTGCAGGTTAGTGAAGAGTTCCTTCTCACCTCGTAGTCAGCATTTGGGCAGATAAAATAACATAATTCACCACAATAAAAATAATCATTGCCATTGTCATAACATTAAAGGGCAGTATGCCACAACAGTGCAAATGATATGATGCATATTCAGAGCAGAGACAGTCAAATGTCTTAACATCAGCTTGATGCACAGACATAGGCAACCAGTATTGGTTTTATTTCTTAACATTGCTAAAATAAAGATTGTAGTCTTTTGACTGCTCCTACAAATAAATGGTATTTGACACAAATTTCAAATTTTGCTTCATTCCAGGAAATAACCACCTGGTACTGTATTAGTTTGTAAGAGAGTGCCCCATTGCTGCTATTTCCTGCATTAAGGCTCCCTGTTTGTATCTGAATGCATTTTTAAGAATCAGTCAGCTCTACTTACTCAGATTAAGAGTCTGCTATAGTCACAGCTTGAATTATTTGGTTCTTTTATGTTAAAATATTTTATGTCTTAAAAAGAGGTTGAGGAGTAAATAGTCAAAAAGTTTAGTTGTGTTAAAAGGCTCAATATCTGTTATGTAGGAATGACAGTTTCTACAGTCTTTGCTTTTAACAATTTTAAATACATTCAGTAAGTAACACCTTCTTTTAAGTACATTCAGCAAGTAACACCTTAGGCGTAATGAATACCTAAGACGCATGCCATTTCCAGCAGCACGGTTTTACACTAGCAGTAATTCATTGAGGGAAAATTAGGGAAAACTGGGAGGAAAAATGTTAAAGGAAAAGATGTTCTGTTTTTTTTTTTTTTATTTTTATTTTTTGTGGTGTGGGCGTATGTGATTGAACGTGTGAAGAAAAGTAGCTTCTGGCTGCTTCACCTGTCAACAAGATAATAGTTGTCATCTCTCTATAGACTAAGCAATGATTATTCTCTTGTGCCAAATTATGATCTCTTGCAGGTGTGACCTAAAGAGGACCAACAAAGCAGGAAACACACAGAGCAGTTATCTCAAAACTTCTTGGTGGTTAGTGCCCACTTGCTTTGTGTTTAAACACACCTAAATACATACACACATAAACTTCAAAGATGTAGCTATGAACAAGTATATGGAGACAAGATGTGTCTCTGTGCTAATGTGTAGCTTGCTAATGTCTAAAAACATTTCATTTTTACATGTCTGTAGATATATATTTGCATGCCATACTTTTTTTTGTGTATGTTATATTCATGTGTGTAGACTCATAAGTAGCTTTCCCTTTCCCATTTTTTTCCTTTCCTACACCTTTCCTGACAACTCTGTATGGAACATATATATAATGGAAACATTCACAAAAGTGTGTGTAGTCACAAAAACAGATATACATTAGATCTGTGTAGGAAAGTGGAGAGAGAATGGGATGGATGTGGAGAGAAGGGAAATCGATTTGAATTCCTTGTGTTTCCCGTGCATACACGTATCAGAGCCCAGGACATTCCTCTGGCTGCCCTGGATGGTCTGAGACCCTGGCAAGGGGTCCAAGAACCTTGGCACAGAGTCATAAGTACCAGTGCATTTCATTTCAGCCCATGGGAAAGTCTGCTGACCTTGTGTGAGGAGTTGCAAGCCACAAGAGTGTAATTAGAATAATAAGTAACATATCACAGGGTGAAAAGCAGAATTTTGGGGTTTTTAGAATGGAGGTCAAGAAGGCAACATGGAGGAATCTGGGCATGTCCTTGTCCTTCTGCTCCTTCTTCTTGTCCTCCATCTTCTGCTGTGATGGTGGCATTTTTGGGTTGGATTAGAGTAGAAAAGTACTTTCTAACACAGGTAATAGGTATTGGTAATTAATTGTAAACACGTAGTTTACAAATAGAACATGTAATGTTTGGTATAAAAGGTCAAAACCGCCCTTGGAGGAGGTTCAGATCTGGCACTCTGAGGTCCTGAACGGACCTCGCAGGGCAGAAAAGAATTTAATAGATAAGAAAAGAATAAACAACCTTGAACAATAGAGACATCGACTCCAGACTTCATTTCTATCATGGGGCTGGGAAAAAAGAGACTTTTCTTGACAATCTCAGGAGTCAAACTCGACCCAAAAACCCGGGATACATGCATTTGAGCATACACACAAAATACACAGACAAAATTCTCCACTACCTGTTTTCCAAGAAATCATAAAAAATTACTCTGTTTATCCCAAGGCATAAGTTGGTCAAATTTTGTTTGGTATATCACTTTTTGCCTGATGATTTAATATTTTTCTTCAAATGCTATATCTTCTATCTATTATTTATAGTGATCTTCATATGCACATCATTTATATATAAAGCAAGGCAGTCACAGTGAAAGAAAGCAAAGATCTTTAATTTTTTTTTCTTTACCCTATATAATACATACTTTTAGGCCTTAAGAAAAAATACAGACTCAAAAGAGAAACAAAATGAGGGAAAGAAAGAAAATGCTTTCATGGTTCATGAATTCTTTACAGAAAGTTGTACAAGAACAACCCTTTTTATTTATTAGGAAATGTGACTTTAAACAACAAGTTTGCTAATTTCTGGTTGGGAGGGACATAACTTGTATACTACTTTTGAATTGAACCCTGAATATGGGAAGGCAGGAGGAGAAGAAACTTGAAAAAGGAAGATGTGAGTTCAGAAAAATGAATAGCAAAGCCCTTTACACAAACTTCCAATAAGTTCACCTGCAGACCTAATCCATCAACCTATTAGATAAATTATTACTCTTTAAAGAGTTTGAATTCTTGTTTTTTTTCTTTTTTCCACTTAAGTGTAGCCAGCTAGAGACATGAAACAAGGCCTGTGTTCCATCTAGTGATGCTGCCAGTAAATAATTTGCCTTCTGTAAATACATATGAACAAGAAATATTGCCTAAACAAAGGATTCAAGGGTATTTTCCTTTTTTCCAGACTGAGATACTGATTACATAGACTCTGGAAAGTTTGAATTCCTAGAAAATATTATTGAGACTCAAAGTGTCATTTTCTAAACATCTTCAATGCAAACTGCTCTTTTCCTCTCAGCCTTACTTCTGCTTAAATTGTGTGTGTGTGCATGTGTGCATCAGTGTGTGTGTGTGCATGTGCATAAGCTTTTAACAACATTATGTTCTACCACACAAACACAACTTGCTTACCCAATCCTGCTTTGCTGTCCTAGGAAATCCTCAAATTTCCAATTTTACATTTTAGGAAAATCATCTGTTGAAATCATATATATTATGGGAAATTGCCTAGTCACCACCAAATGACTAAAATATCATTATTCTGAAATTCTGGAAAGCACGAAAGTCTGACTGCACGACTTGTGGAATTCCAATTTGAATATCAACATAAACAAAAATTCCAACAGTAGCTTGCAAGAAGTAAGAGTGGGACAAGCCATGACAAGAAGTCTGTCTTCATATGAATTCATGCTGGCAGGCTTCTCTGTGCCTAATTGGCATGATAATTTTTATGCATAATTCAGAATGTGGCATAGAACCACTGCCATGGGGTGGGTGTAGTGGCATGCCACATTGGACTTCATCCCAGCTTTAGGGTGGTTTTCTGAATGCACGTGATAATAAAGAAGAATTTCAGTACTCCATGATGGATATGTTACTTCCACATTCAGGTGATGTGAAGGCCAGAGGTCTAGACAATCCCTGTTACTATCCATTCATTCTATATTCACCAGAAGTAGTCTGGTTCAAATGAATGATCTAGGCTACTGCACAAGTGCCTTTAAGGAAATCATTTACCTACTCGACAAAAATCATATTCAGCTGCTCTTTTTTGTCTTGGTGCATGCAGCTGTGTCTTAGGTGATGAGCAGCTGTGTACGTGTGAAGGTGGGAAACGGAGACTTGGAGGGAATCAGTCATTCTAGAAAAATATGAATTCTGTTCTGGTGATTGCATGTTATCCAGGGAATCAAAGTATGATAGCACAGTTCACAAAAGTTCCTTCTTTAGAAGCACAAAAGAAAAAGAAAAAAAGCTCTATTGAAGTCAGACCAGATCCTACATGGATTATGCTTGAAAATAATTTTACTCCAAAGAAAATTGCTGTGATACCTAAGCAGTTTAAATGGAATATAAATAAGGTCAAAATGCCATTCAAAAATCATAATTCCAATCTACCATTTCCTTATGTGAACACTATTGTGGACAACACAGAGCCCAAACTCTGAGTAAAGTGAAGTGTAAGTCCCTGAACAACTTCAGGCAATTTTTGCAAAATTTCCCTCACCAATTAGTTTAATGAAGTAAATTCATGGTTTTTATTACTCAAGGAATTAACAGACTTAATTTTTCTGGGAGAATCAAATATCTCTGGTGGGAAAACTTAACAACAAAATGAGAACACCACCTGGATTTGAAGGTGCTTCTTATAGGGCAAGCCTCTGATGGGACACACACATATCTCCATCATGCATCAGGATGAGCAGGATGTCCCCATGCATTTTAATTACTGTTCTGATAGCTCCAAAGGGAGATTCAGATCACTTACATCCCAGGCCATGTTGTATGGAGCTCTGAGCAACCTGGTCTGCTGAGTGTCCCTGCCCATGGCAGGTCCAGATGATATTTAAGATCCCTTAAAATCCAGGCCCACTCTTTGATTCTGACAATTTTGTGACTATTAAATTAATCTGTCTGCTCTCCCAAAATTATGCTCTGGAACACATAATAATGTAAACTTCACTATCTCTTTCTGATAAATTGAACCACGGTTAAAGATAGCTTCCCACAATATCTAATGATGTGGCTAGTTCTGAAAATGTTTGTGCTTTTTCAAAGCATTATTAAGGATAAGTTTTCTTCTTTCTGGTCTTCTCTTTTCTATATATCCACAAAGGCAGTGGATGCTCTTATAGGGTTAATTTTCTTACCTTTTGGCTTTAAATTCATGGAGCACATTGTGTCCAGCCTTAATATTTTACACTGTAAGCCATATCATCTTTTATCTTTTATTTATAGTGAACCTCATATTAATTTCTCAATAGCAGCTGGCACAGCAGGAGGGACAAGGCATTGATCTTCCAATTTATCCACTACTCTTACATATCCTGAGGTCGATGCAGTCTAGGGAGATTGATGGGTTCTGGCATCAGTACAGCGGGTGTGTGTTTCTCATGCATGAAAATCAACAACAGGAAACCAAAATGTGACAATTGACAGTAATATCGGAAACCTCTGTAATAAAACTAACAGGATGGTCTTCAATAATTTAATGGAATATTGGGTATTCCATAATGAAAAATCAGCCATGTAAGAGTTTCAGTGTGGGTTTGTGATATTCTGTACGTTTGCAACAGCTAGGTGAGTGTGCACACTTTCACATGCACAACATGCTTGTGTGTGTTTGCTCTCTCCGCACAATGTGAGTCACAGAGCTTCACTTTAAACTGTGACTTGTATTTTTATGCATACAGCCTGATAGGAGCAGACCTCTGAAGGACCAGAAAAAGAGACGATGTTCTAATCATTACACATTGTTTGCAGTTGCACCACAGGGTTTGAGAGATCCTGCTGTGTTATCTCCAATTTTTATCTTTTTAGAAACAAGTCGATCTGCGTTGTTCTCAGTTATGAATGACGGATGACTCCTATTGCCCAACACCAGTTCTGTCTCCCATCTCTGGCTATATGCAGTAAAAGAGGGGATGCTAGGCATCTAATGTTTGTGCAATTTACTGCAGGCAGGTTATAGGGCTTGGCAGACAAAATTTTAAATATAAACATTATCACCTTTCTCGGCTGAGTGTGTCTAAACACAGCAATGCTGTCCTACTCAAATGAAGAAGTATCTGTCTAGTATTTGCTTGTCTAACACGTGCAGTAGTGGAGCTGACTCTTTAAAGAACTTTGAGTATCAATCACTGCTTGACCACACACTATGAAAAGCTACAGGTAAACACGTGTTTCTAATTATGCAACATACAGGAAATTGTTAGAGTCAGTGTAACATTCACTGCCTTTTCTCATATGTAGCTTCTGATGTAGGGGTTTATTTCCTTTTCTCCTTTATTTGCAGTCTTTCAATTACCCAGGAAAATAGTAACAGTTCTTGCAGTTCCACCACAGTGCTAAAGCTTTCCAGCTCCACAACCCATGACCCAGATAGGGGGATCTGGAAGACACTGAGAAAACCTCAAAACCAGCTCTCCAACTGAGGTGATTAAATAACGAGAGAGAGAGAGAAAGAGAGAGAGAAATGTTGTGTGACATGGCCTGTGTACAAGGCAAATCCTTATTAAGACTAAAAAATCCACATTAATATGGTAGTATTTCATGTGCTGTGAAGCTAAGGTTGCAAATAAAGAGATAGACTGTTCGCTTTGGAGCTCCATCCACTGCTAACAGTGATCAGGTACATATTACTTAAAAAATCAAAATTATTCTCATCCCCTTTGGGTCTTAAGACATCAAAAGGATGGGAGGAGTGTGGTATCTTTCTACCAGGCACTTAAAAAGCTCTGGAAGAAAAACTCTTCTACTGTTCAGGATGTTCTCTAGTATTTCTGGTATGGAGGTACAGACTCACTCCCAACAGTCCATGACGTAGTGTTTGCATAAAAGATGCCATGTGACCTGTTGAGCTGTATGCAGTAATCCTACTGTTTTTAAAAGAAAAGCTCACAGTTTTAATGGCCATAATAAACAGAACATCTTCTTTAAAACTCACAGTAAAAGGGGGACTTAAAAGTATAGCACAGAAATTGCAAGAAACTACTGAGAGCTATTTTTCTATTTTAAAGTTTTTTCTGACTACAAAGACCCTTTATTATTAGAAATTTAGATTACTGTAAAGAATGAGCTTTTGAACTGTATTTGCTAAGAAAGGATAAAAAATCTCTGAACATTTATCCAAATATAGGAATGTGCTTAGGCTGGGGTTTTTTCAAGTTTTTAATAATATTTGAATATATTATTAGGTACTTGCTTTGTCTGTGAATAAAACAGGAGGTGCTGATAAAATGAAAGAGGCTCTTCTTGTAGTATTTCTGGTCATAAACAGTAATAGACATACCAGAAATTTCACAGATGGGATTGCTTTTATGATATTTCCTTCTAAATTTTTTTATTTTATTTTATGCAGTTCAATAACATTCTGGGGTCTTCGGTACAGGTGAGATAAATAGTGTATAAGCCCCACCAAAATGGCTTCTGCCCCAAGGTGCTTACAATCTAAGTTCATGCAATGGCAAGAAGAAAGACAATAACAAAATTGAATAAAAGGGGAACAGACACAGACTAGACAATTTTGGCTGTCTACCAGTTCAGAGATGGCATATATGCTTCACAGTACTTTTCTGTGAACACACATCTTGTCCTGCAAAATATTTTATAGGTGTTGAGGGAAAAACAAAAGAAAAAAAACTTTTGTTGAAGTTTGCATTCCATTATCTATGTGCTTTCACCCTTAGAGGGATAAACCTCTGAGCCCAGGAGGATATTCAGAATTACCAGGGCAGCCTTTTAAAGGAAACTCCTGCCTCACTGATACCAGCCATCTCATTTGACACACAGTGAGTTTTTTAGGAGCTCTCACTAACTTGAAACTAATAAGATTTTCTACAGATAGGCTGAAATATTCCTCTTATAGACAAAAAATACCTTCTGTTTACCATACATATCAGTAGTAATGGATACACTTTGACTCTTCTTATCTATTTTTTCCATTCTATATCTGCACCATTTCTCTGATCATTCAATTGGCCTGTAGACAGGGAAGTAGGATACGTGGGCAATGTCATTAGTATCTTTTTGTGCTCATGAAGATTACACATAGTGAGATCAAACTGTTACTGCATAGCTGACAGTATGCATATGAACAATTAATATACAAATGTTTTTTCCACACCTCTGACACTGTCAATTTACTGCTCCAATTCCTACTACCATTCAGTTCTTCCCTTATAATGTTCTGATCATCCTCTATCCTTGGCATATCCCTCCAGCTGAATGTCATTAATGAATTTCTCCAGCAATTACTGTTTGGTTTTTTTTCTGTGAGCTCATTACTGAAAATCCTGAGACAGAATTTGTCACAAGATTCTTGAAGAATTCCCCAAGGAACATCCCATCTGAAACATGGTGTACTGTATTTTAAAGAATACTTCAACCAATATGTTCAACTTTTGCAAGTCCCAAATGACATTAGTGAATGACAAACATAAAAATATGTAAGTAACTGTAAAAAAACTTAAACTGTCATTTTTCCTTTATTTTTTAAGGTAACCATTTATTTATTTAATTTTATAAAGCAGAAACAACAAACTTGCACTCTTGAATTCTGAAACAGGAAAAAATATCTTATTAATATTACCATATACCACGTCATGCCAGGTCTAAACAACTCCTTATATCACGGGGATCAGGTGCAAGGAATTGTGATTGTGAATCTTGGCGCATTAGTTTGGAATTACAGGACAAGTTCTTTTATATAAAATATATGTATATACATATATATTTGTATATGTATATTTACCAATTGTTTTGCCTGTGGGAAAAAGGAAGGTGGTTCTGTCAAAACTAGGGAGATACCTATACCTCCATTATAAAAATATTTTTGTGTGATTTTTTTTTGCAGCAAATAATCAAGTAGGAAAGACATTATTTTATTTTCAAAATTTATTTCACCTTTCAAAAATAATAAATTTTCAAATCTTCTGCCCCTACCTTTCTGGACCCCTTCTTTCTCTTATACATGTCAGATGCTTTTACATTGCATCTCTCTAGGATGTTTGAAGTTTAGCCTGGCTACTCTTGCCCTATTCCACAGCATTTCATTCAAAGTGTTTTCTTCTAAATGTGGAGAATGAAAACCTTGTACAAATGTATGTGCATGTGTATGTGTGTTATTATCCAGTTGACAATATACTGTCAGCTACAAAGAATTAAATTGCAGTCTTCATTAGTAGGAAATCAGACAATAGCAAGGTGTGAGGTCATTGGGCAAATGCTTAGCACTGGTGCTGATGCCATGAAACAGCAGCACCAGGGAGGAGAAAGGCTTCTCAGGAAGATGTTGCAAGGAACACCAAGGCCACCAGATGCAAGGGGCACCAGGTATACTCCCAGCCCCAGGGAGCCCCTGTCCCTGCAGTGCCCCTACAAAGAGAACAAAGCTGTTCAGTTGTGTTTGTTCCAGAGAGCAAAGCTGTTCTGTTGTGTTATAAAGACTTGGACCTAGCTTATTGCAGCTGGTAACTCAGACAAGCTGTAGGAAAGAGTGGAGTTCTAACATGAGTAAGAGTAGTAGGATCTTATGTAATTCAGTAATATGGCAAAATGGATAAAAATAGGATGAAAGATAGTTTGCCATGCATTTTGGGAAACAGCTGACTGTAGTACTAGGGCACTATTGAATTTCTGTGGTGATGTCTTCTTTCTTGCTGCAGACCAAGGAGGATCAGGTACGTAGGTTTTTAAATTGGATATGGTAATTTTCCATTTTTCCAGGGGGGGTCCATGTACTGCACTCCTCACTGCTACCATATGATCACCTACAACAGTGCACTAGACTATGACAACCTAATGACATCTGCTGTTTTCCCACCTGGCTCTTCACTAGGTTAGAAAACATTTTGGACTGGAGGTACTGCACTGCGTGAGCTTACTTTGAGAGAAATATATATATAAATATAAAAAAATAGACACACTTATTGATAGTTTTGAATTCCGAAGGGAAAACTGATGAGCTATATCAATAGTGCTTGTGATGCCTTTAGTTTTAGCTTTTATGTTTTCCAGATTCCATGCTGTTTCAGGTGTAGTTTTAAGCTTCATATTAAATGCTAGTAAGTAGTAGGTAGACAAAACAAATCCTTTCCTGCCGAAAACCAAGGACAACTTTCTGGCCCAAAAGCATAAACAATGGTGGACTGAAGGGAGAAACAAGAAGGATGAGACTTCACAGCCTGGAGTTGTAATTGGACAATTAAACCCCAATATGCAAATGGACCCAAACTTTCACAAGGGTGTGGCCTCGTGACTGGGGAGGGCAGTGACTATTCAAGGTCCACCTGGTCAGGTTCTGGTGTCCCAGGGGTATCCTGGGGCCTTTCAATAAATATCTGCTTTATTCTCTAGCTCTGTCCAGTCTCTGTTTCAGGTCAGCCTTCCCAAGGCATCAGTTTCTGGTGACCATGGCAGGACAGTGAGGCATCATAAAAGCTAAAACTAAAGACATCACTTGTATTTCTCAAGAATTTTGATTCTAGGATTTTTGGGCTAAATCCTGAGAGTCTTACAATACATCATACTCACACAAGGAGTTAAGGTACTTGTTTATTTCATATTTGCACGAAGATGGGAGCAAGCTGGTAAATCCACAAAGCTGGATCTGACTCTCAGAACTTTAAATATATTTTAGCAAACAGAAAAATCCCCTTTCTGTTTGCTGCAAGTTACTTTGTTCTCTTAATTAGTGTTTTGCCATCTATTATTTAAGTTATTCTCTTCTCATGTTTATTAGTCCGTATGCTGGGTCTTTCTCTTGAGTCAATGGGTTCCTTGAGTCTGTGGTTGTGAGGACTTAAAGAACACAGCTGCATGTCTCAGAGCACTGTCAGAGAGGGAAGATCCCATAAGATAAGCTACCAAAGCAGAGCTCATGATACATGCAGATGGCAGCAACAGGGAGATGTTAATTTCCAGGCCTTGTGAGGCCGATCTGGATAACACATCCAGAAAAAATCTCCCACGTAGGAAGGCAAAGTATGGGAAAGGAAACAAGTGCTTATGTACATGCCATCTCAAGTTGTGGGAATGGCATTCACACCCCATAGATACCTGAGATTTGGACTGTGTACAGTGGTATCTCTAAAGGAATGACTTTGGGATGCCCACAACCAAGAAGACCAGGGTGAAGGACCTGCAGGACTCTGGTGGTGATGAGCCACCGTTCTCATGGTGGTGATATCTCTGCTTAATCTCTCTCTCTAGGTTAAGAGCCCTGCTGTGATCAAAGGCTACAGAGCTCATTGTGCTCTTACTGTATGCAGTTCTGCACAACAGCTTATCTTCATTAAGAACCAGATTTACATTCCAAATTAAAAAGATATGAAAACTTCCATTTCTTCATGGAATCTGTTGAAGATTTCGTATCTAAGATTTTGCACATATGGATACAGAGAATCCAGAAAATAAGTTTTGACTTCAGAAAAAAGCACAGGTGAAGGGGATTTGGACTGCTTGTGGAGACTGTGAGCCAGCAGAGTGTGCCCAAGTAGCCAGGAGGGCAAGCCCCCATCTCAGTGTACACCACACACAGCATCACCAGCTGGCCAAAAGATGGGATCATCCTGCTGGATTGAGCCGTGGTGTGGTCTCACCCCAAGTCCTGTGTGCAGTGCTGGGAACCAGAGTCTAAAGAGGATGCAAAGGTCTCTGAATACATCTAGAGGAAGGGAACAGAGCTGGTGGAAACACTGGAAGGAACATCCTTTGAGGGGCAGCTGAGAACTCAGAGTTTGACTGTCTTGGAGAAAATGATGCTGAGGATGAACTGATGTTCTGTACAGCTTCCTGACAAGGGAAGTGGTGAGGGAGGTGCTGATCTTTTCTTCCTGGGATTCAGTGATTAGGTAGAATTTTTTATCAAGATGTTGGTCAAACCCTGAAACAAGCCTCCATGCCCACCAGTGCCTTAAAAGGAAATTTTGGTCAATGGCCTTCAAAATATTCTGTGTATTGGTCAGCCCTTGAAGTGTTCAGTCAGTTAAACTAAGCTATCACTGTAGGTTGCTTATAACTGGATCTACTTTATTCCAAACAAATGTTCGTAAATGCTGCTGAAACAAATGAAACCAAAAAGTGTTTTTTCTAACATTGCAGCCACTTCAGAATTCTTTGCTACATTTCCAGTGTCAATGCTTTCTCTTCTGGGACTTCAGCCAGCAACCCTTCACAGACTTCTAAATGTTGTGCTCTGGGTTGTGGTCACTCAGGTCTTGAAAGCCTTCAATTTCTGGGATACCAGAAACTCTTTGGGTAGCTCACTCTACTCCTTGTGGAATGCTTAATGACAGGGATTTTGATTTCTTTTACTTATTTACAGCTTGAATCTAGTTTCACAAGATATTCCTGTCTGTCATGCCCTGATCAGGAAGTGCTAGGAAGAGACTGGCCTACCCCCTCTATGACCTCCCCACAGGCACTGTGGTGTGCTGTCTGGTGCTCCAACACTTCTGCTCCACGATAAACCAGCCCTGGCCCCATAGCCTCCCCTTTGGAATCTTGAATCTTTCTTGTTTTTTTGTTTTTTTTTTCACTTTCCTGCCTGTGAACCCACCAGGATGAGTGAAGGGTGCTGATCAGAGGGGACCAGTTTCATAAATTTATATTAAAACCTGGTTTTTGCCAATCCCTTTGACAATGATTCTTTGAACAGCCTAACCACTCTTTTGTGACACTTGAGTGTACAAATCTTTTTTATCTAAAGGCTTGTTTCACTCCATCCACTCCTTTTCATTCTTCTTTAAAACCATATTTTTTATCAAGGCTCTGAATGAGAAGTCCCCTGCATTGATGTACAACTCTCAGTTATCTACACTCAGTGCCTTTTCCCACCACTCCTTCCCATCTGCTGATGTCAGTTCCATGCACTGCTGTCAACCCCCTTAATGTCTCTTACCTATCCAGCTGCTCAGCAAAATTTATCATAACATTGTTTCTTTAGCTATTTAAACTATTGGAAGGAAAAATTTTTGCAGTCTGGTAACAGATAAGTTATCACATTTCGCTTGCTCAATAGGAGGTAATTGAAATCATAGAAATACAGCAATATAAGACAACAATGAGGCAGTACGTCGTGAAGTGAAGCACTAGAGTAAGGAAGAACATTTTAGCCTAAAGAACACTGTGTAAAGACTTGTGCTGATTACAGAGACCTCTGGACCAGGCCTCCAGTTTTACAAATTGGAATATGGCTTCTACACAGTGGATACTTCTTGACATAGCGTTGTCAAGTGAGGTGTGCTAAAACCAGAGACAAAATTTTCAGTTTTATTTTGTTTTACTGAGCACCCTGAGGAAATCAGTATCCTCATCAGTAAAATGAGAAAGGTAATATTTATCCACCTTTGACAACTGCATCATGACCCAAGGATCAAAGTGCTATTCATAACTAAGTATTTTTAGTGTTACTACTTTGATGTGTAAATCACAGACACAATTGGCTGTAACTGTCTTTGAAGTTGTTCTGAAAAATTATACCATATTCCTCTTCAGCAGTAATTTAATTTGTGAATTAGTGACATGACAGACCATAAGAATCTATTTGGAAACCTTCTAATTGGTTTTCTCAATGTGTCTGCTGTGAACATGCACTTAGTGTTCAGTAGGCAGCAAATGTCCTCAAATTATTATTACTGATTGCATCATTTTCTCAGTGAAAGAATTTGTGTAATTATAAATCTTATTTTTGGTAATATGAATAATTTTATTATCTGGTTCAATTACCCTAAATTATATTTACAAAACCAAAATTGTTAATCATTTAACCTAGTTACTCCTACTTTCAGACTGGTTTAGTATGGATGCAGTTTTCCTTGGAACTAAGCAGATGTGCTAAAGGCCATCAGACTTCTGAAGCCCACGTTTCATCAGAAAATACAGTCAGTAGTCCTTGGACCATACAGTGAATTTAATTGATCAGACAGCCATACAAACAGGAAAATTCAAAAAGAGACAGGATGTCCTTGTTTTGCCATTCCCACATTATCCACTCCACCTGCATGCATTTCAGAGTGTTACATAAAAGGGTTGAAATGTTGTGCTAACTGAAAACTTTTGATACTCATTAATCAGTGAATTATTTTTCATCCTTACATGTCGTGAATCCAATACTATGGCTGAAAAAAATTAATTCCAAATAAGTTTCAAGTTTGTGGAGTAGTACTTACACAAGGATTTTTAAAGATCTAATAAAAGGTCAAAGAAAAAGCAGTGCTCATATTGCATCATAGTTTGATAAAGAAAAACTTGGAGATTATGGCACTTCAGGGCTGTTTACAATGTTCAAGACACTTTAAAAATCAAATTAATTTATATAGGATGAACCATGTTAGGTCATATGACCAGGTAGTTTGGGAAATGGAGAAAACCTGAGAGTGGTTTTCCATAAGAGTGAAAAGTTAGACTCTATTCTTCAACCTGTTTTGCTTTCATTTAAAATACAAAAATGGCAACAGCCATTCTTTTCATGAAGGCTACAAAATGCAATATTTTGGACTGTTAAATCATGTTTAACACCATCATACTTGTATGATAGTGTTGTAATACTTGTAATACTACTACAAAAAATAGCTTCTAGTTTGTAAGGACATAAAAAAAAAGCATTGGTAAGTCAAACAAATTTTTGAGTCAAAAAATAAAATAAGATTGGTGTTTTTTTTCATTCTAGAGCTTTTGTTAACTTTCCATGTAGAAATGTGGTTTTATAAAAGCTTCTTCAGATGAAAGGTTAAGAAGTTATAAATAGCCAAAACCTCTTTTCCTTACTTTAGCTGCTTTAAAATTGCAGTATTTGTGACTTGCAAACTGCTGAGCCAATTGTCTCCACCAGTGCTTATTTTGCAGTTCGTATCAGATTTTAAGCACAATAATGATGACAGTTTGTCATCATATACAGGAACAAATAGAAGACATTGTAGCAAACATAATTTTAAACTAGAGATTCATAATTGAGTTATTAAGTTAGATAAAAATAGTTTTTTGACAGAAATCTAAATTCTTCAGTGGTAGTTTTATATCAACATTTTAGTTGTCTCAGCTTAAAAAAAAACCCCATAATGCTCCAGTTCCTAGAATGAATACTTCATTTCATAATTGTGTTGATGTGTCTGGTCAGCCTTCTGCTGGAAATGTTTTTTTTAAATACACAGGTGCTATTATCTGAGGAGGTAAGGACTGTCATATAAATGATTAAAATAGGCAAGGTAATAAGTTACTAACAGACAGACTATACTCATTGTCTGCTACTGAGAAATTAGTGGCAAAAAGGACGTTCTAATTATCTGATCTATCATCCTGTCAATGATTTTTCTTAACTTTTCCAATGTTTTGAGACATTTCAGATAATTCAGGTTTATTTTCCATCACAGTGAAATGCTATGGCTAAACACTCCTGATCTCTTCCACTACATATTCAATTACTTAACATTACCCTATTATTTTTATTCATGCACTAGGTTATTCTACATTTCTCTTTGATTTTTGAATATCCAACCCATGAGAAATCTAAGTACTTACTTACATATGTGTTTCTAAATCAAAAGTGGTATGGAAATGTTGTCTGTTTGACTACCTGCAGTGTCTAGAGGAAGTGGAAGTGCGGCAGTTCAGGCAGAGGGAACTGTTTTATAATGAGTGACATTGAGCTGAGGTTAGAGAGCAGAAGATAGACACTGTAGGACTTTAACTACCACCATAATGGTAAGACATTGTACTTCAGACAGAATGTAACCGCCCAGATAACACAGAAGAAAATAATTGCATTTGATTTGAAGAAACTGTGTTGCTCTGAAGTATGTTCCCTTAATTTTTAGATAAAATACACTTGAGAAAACCATTAAGGAATTTGTTGAATTCGAGGGAAAGCTCTTTTGATAGAAACGTATTTTGGTAGGACTTTTGGCTTAGAGCATCACTGGCAGCAGCTCACAGAGACCCAGGCAAGTTTGCCATGCATTTGCAATTCTATTCTGCTCACTGAGGACCAGGAATTCTAAACCTGTGACTGGTGGCCCTGTACATAAAATTTTCTGTGATGACTTCTGCTTTGGAGCATGTGCTGGGAAACAACTACTGAAAAAAGAGGCACCTAATCCCTTTTACGATTTGTCTACACATCTGCAAAAAGCATGTTTCTTCTGTTGACTTTTCCCTTGCCAGACTCATCTTTGGAGGCAATCACATCACAGTCATCTCTCTTATGGTGGAGAGGATTATTTTTGTATAATCAATTGCTTTCTCTCTTGTTTATCATATTTCCAGTCATCCACCTGAGGACATCACTAAGATTTCCTAAGTGCTATGTCTATACTGTAAATTATACTTAATGTCTCTGGTAATCAAACAATGGGCTTTCATCTGTACATCATTGAATGAGATTATGTTTCAGGGCACGAATTAAGAATTTTAAGGGTACAGCAATTTTTATTTGCTAACCTTCCAGAAAATTCTTCATACAGGGGAAAGACACACAAAGAGCTAATAGTTCAAAAAGAATAGATTCTTAATTTTGTTGTTGATGTGCATGACATTGTGCTTAGGAAGCACGATAAGTACTTAAATATCTATTTTTCTTTACACTGAAAAAAAAAATTCAACAAGGAGAGTTACTTAATAAAGTTTGGGTAATATTTTTCCTTAGCACAGGATCTCAGAATGTAATAGCTTTAAATTTGTTTAGAAATTAAGAAAAAGCTGCAGTCCTTATAAAGTTAGATCCATTTAGGTGAATTTAATAATATTATGCTTGACATAGACAGGATAGAGTGTGGTTTTATTACAACAATACCAGAACACACTATTTAATTCACGTCATTTTCACTGAGATGTTGTCTTTCTAAAATTAAGAAGTAATATTTAAATTTTTTTAAAAAGGTTAATTTGTTGACCTCAACTTTGTTTAATTGCTAGTAATGCATTTTATGAAAATTAAACATGCTTTCTCAAAAATTCCAGGAGGGGAAAATAAAGTCTTCAAGGTTTCTCCTAATCCAGTGCCTTGGGGCAGTAGGCTTCTAATTCTTTCATTTTAACCTACCAATTATATGCATTATATCAATAAATATGTCATAACGAATCATCATTTCAGCAACCCTTCACCTGCCATTGTTTTAAATCCTATTAAAATACACAAGACTGTATCTTTCCTTAAAAGCATCAAAAGGAAGAACTGACTAAAACATTATCAGCATTTTCCTGGTGACGAGACCTTAGAGTCTCCAATCTCAGTTGTCCATGCATAATAATAAATATAATATTGAGGAAGTACAGAGTTACTTCACTCTAGAAATATGCTTTATCCCTTAGATATGATTTGCCATTTTTAACTTTCAGTCCTTTGCTTTTAAGCATTTACAGTGGTCTTAAAATTTAGCTCTACTCAATTGTAAAAGAGTTCTCCTCATATTTTGCAGCTGCATCTCAGTTAATAATCTGCATAGACCCAGCCTATTAAAGTGATAGAAAAGACTGTATTAGAATGTCCTTCTATGAATTTGTTGTTTATGGAGAAAGTTTTGACATCCTAAAATTGCAGTAAAGGTTTGAATCTTTCTGAAACAGTGTGATTTATTGACTAAGACTTTTATGGTGACTTAGTCTGCACAGAGTTTAACTGTCTGTACCACACAATATGGCTTTCCACTACCAGTACAATCTCTGAACACAAAGTTAGAAATGAGAAGCAACACCTTAATACCCCCAGCAGAACAAACACTATAGTGATTTTTTCCAACATACATGCTTTAAGTGTGACTTTTGTGCTTTATTTTTTTTTTGGGGGGGGGCCTCATATGACAACAAAACAAGGTAATTTATTTGTTTCTTTTAATATTTTTCTTCTTTTGAGTCATTTTATTATTGTTTGAGGAATAGTGAGGAAAAATCTTACAATCCATAGTTCTTGTGCTTTTCATAACATTCAGTGAAACAAAAACTCTTTTCACCTGGAAATATTAAATTTAGAAAAATGGTGAAAGGTAATTGTAATATTTTTGTGTCTATATTTTACACAGTATAGCTGGTCTATACAAATAGATATATTCACATAATTCACCAGAATATGGTCTTTTATGCTTATACTTCTCTGTGAAACTTCACATAACACAAGTAGAAATGCATACTCATCTCAAAAACCTCTAATTTTTTTCTGATTTATCAGATGGTTTTTGAAAAGATATTTTTGGTTGTTTTGATTTAAAGTGAATACAAGTTATGAAAATATGAAAATTTCATTCACTCAAATCTGTCTGTATTTTCATAGATGAGATTTTTCCCAAACTTTAGATCTGAAAAGCAGTCAAGGGAAAATATATGCCAATCTAATTACATATTAATTTCCCCTTTTATAAAGCCCAAAGGCAAAAATGTTGCCCTTTTTATGAAGCAGAGCCCAGTCTCTAATCAGGCTAGAAAAAAAAGACAACTCTGATATATGTTATGCATAGACTGTAACACAATAATACTAGCAAATTTTTGTCAGGCAATTAAACTTTATGCCAAGCTAATTCAATTTTGTTGTTGTTTTATTAAGTCCCTACCAAAAAACCCAAAATCTGTTCTCTTCAGTAAACCACAAGTTTCACAAAGCATTCCCTTACTCAGACTCCTTGTTCTGCTATTTTGATATATTAAATATCCAGCAAAATATTTCCAGGGTCATAAATCTAGAGTGATAAAATTAATCTTATTGCTCAAGAGGAATAAATATTTTATTGCAAGTTTATGAGCTTTTGTTCCCTTTTCACTTGCAAGTAGGTATTGTTTAGTGGTACAAAGACATTTAGCTGCTAAAAAATGTATTAGAAACAGTAAGCAGTAATAGAATTCATATCTACAAAGCTGTTCACTCCTCAGAATGAAAGTCCAAAAATATCTGAAGGAAACTTTAAAAGATAATACAGTATTGCACTGTATTATTTTTCTTACCTTTTAAATGCCAGGAATAATGTTACTCCTATTAGTAATTTTACAGTAGATTTTTTCTGAAATTTTACCTGAAAAATAGCTATGCAATTTAATTGAAATGTATAAACCTAGAAATCAGAAATGCTAATCTAATTTTCATTTTCTTTCCTTTTTTTTTTCCTTACACATGCAAAGAAATTTTAAGATTGGAGAGGTTCATGTCATGATTATACCTTTATCTGAGGTGCTAAGCATTTGCAGAAATTATTCAGTCTATACAACTCTGCCACAACATATACTGCCCTCAAATCCATGTTATCTGATATATAATGAACATGTCATTTGTCACAACTAAGAAATGGATTGGGGAGAAAAGAATGTACAGGTAGGAATTTCCATTGGAATAGAAACAAATGGAGAGGGATCAGACGGTTTACTGCTATGTGTTATGCAGAGGGAATTACTTTCTTCAAACTAGTGCTGCAGATAAGTGTGACAGTTTTTTGCTGTGCTAATATGTTTCACTGCCATTCACAAATATCTACAATGGCTCTAAAAGCTTCATTACAATTTGGCAATATTGCAGGAAGTTTGCACAGACTGTGATTTTTTCCAAGACCCTGAAATGCAGAGTTAGTTAATCCAGTGATTTGGTGTGCTAGAAATATACAGATCAACAAATGAAAATGGTAGTGTGGCTAAATCTGAAGAGATAATCTATAATGTCTTAACAAAACACTGTCACCAGAAAAATATATCTTCCTCAGAAATGCACATAAACACTACAGAGCATCATAGATCCAGAGCATGGAGAGAACTTCCCAACCCAGGTAATAAATAAATACCAGAGGGGTATTTATTTATATACTGGATCTATTGGTCACCAGCACAAGGGAGCTAACTGGGGACATCAAGATTGGAGGTGGCCCAGGCTGCAGTGATCCTTCATTTGTTAAATTTGCACTCCTGGCCCTATATGGCTCAGGTAAGAGTAAGATTAGTTCCCTGAAATTTAGGAAAGCAAAATTCCAGCTCTTGAGGGGAGATCCTCCTGGAGACTGTCCTCATAAATAAGGGAGTAGAACGGGACTGACAAATCTTTAGAGAAGTCTTCAATAGAGAACAAGAGCTAGGAATTCCCAAGAGGTAAAAATCATGGAGGGAAAGCAAGAAAGAGGTGTGGCTGAGCAGGGAAGAGGTGGTCAAAGTAAAGGGGAAAAGAGCAAATGCAGACACAGTGGAAACAAGACAAGTGACCTGGGAATGGCATCGAGATGATGTTCAGTCATGCAGGGATGGGGTGAGGAAGTCCAAGACCAAACTGGGAGTGAACCTGGCAAGGGATGCAAAAAATAACAAGAGGTCTTCTACGGATATGTTAACTAGAAAAGGAAGGTCAAAGTGAGTCCACTCCCTGATAAACAATGCTGGAAAACTGGTTACAATGGATGAGGAAAAGGCTGAAGTAGTTTTTGCCTCAGTCTTCAGTGACCTCTCTTCCCACACCTTTCAAGTAAGTGGATGGGGACTGGCAAAGCAAAGTCTTTCTCACTCTAAACAAAGATCATGTTCGTGACTACCTGAGGATTCTGAATGTACATAAGTCAGTGGGATCCCATGAGATGAATCCCAGAGTCCTGAAAAAATTGTCTGAGGTAGTTGCCAAGCTACTATCCATCCTATTTGAAACGTCATGACAGTCATGTGAGGTCCCAGGGGACTGGAAAAGGAGAACATTGTGCCCATCTTTATACAGGGTAGAAATTAGGACCCTGGTAACTACCACCCTGTCAGTCTTCCCTCTGTGCCTGGAATGATCCTGGAACAGATCCTCCTAGAAGCTGTGCTAAGGCAGAGGGCGAACAGGGAGATGATTCAGGAAAACTCAGCATGACTTCTCCAACATCTTTCTCTCCAAATCAGAGAGAGATGGATTCGATGGGTGGACTATTTGATAGATAAGTGCTTGGATGGTCACATCAAGAAGGTAGTGCTCAATGGCACAAAGTCCAATGGACATCAGTGACAAATTGTGACCCTCAGGGATCTGCATTGGGACCAGTGTTATTAGGACATCCATCAATGACACAGACAAGGGGAGCAAGTTCACCCTCAGCAAATCTGTTGATGACATCGAGCTGAGTGGTGCTGTTGCCACACCAGAAGGACAAGATGCCATCCAAGGACCTGGAGAAGTTCTAGATGTGGATCCATGGGTACCTCATGCAGTACAGAAAGGCCAAGAGCAAGGTGCTGCAATTGAGTGCAACTGAGTTGGAACAATCCCCAGTATCAACACAGGCTGTAGGATAAACAGCCCTGAGGAGAAGGACCTGGGGGTCCTGTGGGGGCTGGACATGAACCACCCATGTGCATTGGCAGCCTGGAAAACCAAACTTGGGCTGCATCCAAAACAATGTGGGCAGCAGGGCAAGGGAGGGGATTCTGCCCCTCTGTTCTGCTCTGGTGACACCCCAGCATTGACCTGTTTTAGTAAGTTCAGAAGAAGGACACCAAGTTTTTTAGAGGGATAGAGCACCTCTCCTTTGAAGAAAGGCTAGGAGAATTATCATTGTTCAGTCTAAAGAAGAGAAAGCTTTGGGGTGACCTAATTGCAGCTTTCCAGTAACTGAAGGGAGTCTACAAGAAAAAAGGTGTTAGTGGTGGTGATCCAATATAGTCAATTTGCCAGGTCTCACCTTATCAGAAACTCACCTACTGCCCTCTGTTCCAAGGAGATTTTACTCATGTGGATCACATTCATGAATAACCTATGTCATAGCCTCCATGGTAAGGCCCAACCCTCAATTAAAGCCCATCTATATGTTGCGCCCCTTCGTAGGTGCCCTGATATTTCATGGTTTCATCAAGCTATACATAGCTCACCCTTTCACTTCTAGTCTAGGTCTACCTGAGCTGTTCTATTCTTAGCAGTTTTATCTACCTATTTGTTATGCTATTATTTAGTTGGCACAACTTTTAGGCACATGAACATCTTCATGATTTATGTTCAGACTCATATTCCCTACCCATGCAGTGATTTCCTGACACATTGCAGCAGCCCAGGTATGTTTGCCCCATGTCACCAATTGGAAGAAGTTCCATTGCTGCAGCCACCTCCACAGGGCATTAGCCCTCATCCAGGGGTCAATAAGTATAAGCCACTGTTCTCATTCAGCCCCTGACTTGTCATGTGGGACTCTACACAGAAGCTTTCAGCTTCTGATCATTTCCTATCACATGGCAGGATCCATTGGTAAATAGAGCATAACCTCTTTTATAGACTATAAACAAATTGAACCTTTCATTTTCTGCTAACTTGTTATATGGTGGTGCTTCTTGGGCATGAGTCACCTTCTCAGGCAATTATTCAAAATTTCTGGCTTCTGGCCAGTCCGTAATCTCTTCTGGGATTCCTGGGAAAATGGACTTTCCCATTCAGGTTCATTGAGTAGCCAATGTTACCTGTTTACTGCATATAGCGCTGGTTGCATGATGAATTGAGGGGACCCCACGAATCAGTTTGTCTGTACTCAAGACAGGATTGGTCCAAACTGTCTTCCCTAGTAAACCTCTGGCATACACCACTGGGACTTTATCTCCGTCCACTGTACGCAGGGGCTCAGACTGGGCAGGACCTGCTAGGTTGGTGGAGCCTCTGGTGTTAACTAACCAGGTGGCCTTTGGTAAATGCTGCTCCCAATTTTTGAAGGATCCCCCACCCAGTGCTTTCAAGGTGATTTTTAACAGTCCATCGTACCATCCACTTTGCCTGCAGTTGGTGCACATCCACTCAATGCCATGTTCTCTAGCCCAGGTGTTTATAGGGCTGTTTTTGAAATGAGTCCCATTGTCTGATTCAATCCTCTCAGGGGTACCATGTCTCCACAGAACTTGTTTTTCCAGGCCCAGGATGGTGTTCTGGGCAGTAGCATGGGGCACAGGGTAGGTTTCCAACCATCCCGTGGTGGCTTCTACCATTGTGAGCACGTAGCGCTTGCCTTGGCGGGTCTGGGGCAGGGTGATGTAGTCAATCTGCCAGGCCTCCCCATAGTTATATTTGGACCACCGCCCACCGTACCACAGGGGCTTCACCCGCTTGGCCTGTTTGATGGCAGCACACGTCTCACAGTCATGGATAACCTGAGAGATACTGTCCATGGTTAGATCCACCCCTCGGTCTCGTGCCCACTTATAGGTGGCATCTCTACCCTGGTGACCTGAGGCATCATGGGCCCATCGAGCTAGGAACAACTCTCCCTTGTGTTGCCAATCTAAGTCTATCTTTGACACCTCTATCTTTGCAGCCTGATCTACCTGCTCGTTGTTGCGGTGTTCCTCATTAGCTCTACTCTTAGGGATATGGGCATCTACATGGCGGACCTTCACAGGTAGTTTCTCTACTCTAGTAGCAATGTCTTTCCACTCTTCAGCAGCCCAAATTTGTTTTCCTCTGCGCTGCTAATTAGCCTTTTTCCACTTCTCCAGCCATCCCCACAGAGCATTGGCTACCATCCATGAATCAGTATAAAGGTAGAGTTTTGGCCATTTCTCTCTTTCAGCAATGTCCAGGGCCAATTGAACGGCTTTGAGTTCAGCAAATTGGCTTGATCCACCTTCTCCTTCAGTAGTTTGTGCAACCTGTCATGTGGGGCTCCACACAGCTGCTTTCCACTTTCATTTCATCCCTACAACACGGCATGTAAAGAGGACAAGGGGGAAATGGCTTCAAGCTAAAAGAGGTTTAGACTAGATATAGAAAGAAATTCTTTATTGTGGGAGCGATGAGGCAATGACACCAATTGCCCAGAGAAGTTGTGGATGCCCCATCTCTGGAAGTGCTCAAGGCCAGGTTGGACAGGGCTCCGGGCAACTTGGTCTAGTGGAACTGGGGCAGAGGGGTTGGAGATAGATTGTCTTAAAGGTAGATAATCTCTAATCCCAAGCCATTTTGTAATTTTTGATTGTCTTTTAAATCTCAGTAATAGAAATAGTGAGAAAACTCCAACAATGCTTTTTTGTCTGGTAGTCCCAAATATGCTTTACCCTAGTCTATTTTTGCATTATTTTCTCCAGGTTTAAACCTCAGTTATAGTATGTATTGCCATTGAAAACCTACAGCAGCTGTCTTTTCAATGCATCTTTCAGCCTTGCTTTTCCTGGGGTGAATGGGGAGATGTTTTGCTTTATATCTTTTTCCCCTCCATGGTTACAGGGAAATTCTTAAATGCAGAAGAATCAGCCATTTCGAAAACAAAATTGTACTGACTTCGTAAGTAACCATTTATGATAGAAATAACACAGAATATAGAAACTGGGAAAATATGTTCTGGAAAGCAATGAGGCAACCATGACATATATTTTATGGATTGAAATAAAAAGAATTAGAGCATAATTATGGTATTGGTATAGGGACATAAATTCAAGCCAATTATTGCTCTTCCTAGTTCCTTTAAGACAAGAGAATTTGGCACTTTTTTGTCTTCCTTGTTTCTGAAAAACAAGGGACAGTTCTTTTTCATCAGTAAATGTAACATCTTTCCCTAATGCATGGGAAATATTTAACCGTTTAGAAAGTATGACAGAGTGTGGTGGTTTTAGAGTTTTTCTGCTGTGAGATAGGATTAAAAGAAAAGCAAAGCAAGCTCAAACTTAAAAGATATAAAGATAGTTTTATTTGCACACACTAAAAGGAAAGAAAAAAACCCAAAGAATCAAAATGAAACTTTCAAAACACTCTCCCCCTCTCCCACCAGCTTCTTTTCTTTCTCACAGACATTGTATAAGGCAAAAACTCAGAACTCAAGGTCTGCACTTCTTATAAAATAATACTTCATCAATCTCTTTAGAGAGAGAAGCTTCTTCTGTTTATGGTAATTCCCCCCAAGAAAGAAAAGTCTACTTGTGGCTCTTAGTTCTCACAGAAGACAATAGCCCAGAAAAAAAGTTCTGTCTCTGTGGTTCTCCCATAACACACAGCTTTTACCATCACCTGAACTTGGGTCATGGACTTTATGCATTCTGGGGTGTAATTTTAAAATGAACAGTTCCGGCGCAAAGGATGTTCTTCATCCCATTCAAGGGCAGAAATATCTCTCACTTCTACAGTGGCACAGAAGCTTCTTCAGCATATCTCAGCTTCTGTTCAAATACTTCAGGGGACCACAGGATCACTGCTATATCAATATTCACTTAGTCCATTACAAATAATTTTGCTCAAAACAACCAATCTGAATAATCATTTCCCCAGTTCATATTTTCCATGGTTTAAATGTATATTTTAGCATATTATAGTTTGTTACCACAATTCACAAAAGATTTCAGCCTAAGGCTGAAATCTTCGTCTCTTAAGACACAACATCTCTTTCACAGACCTCAGTATCTTCATGAGGCCTAAATAGAAATGTCCCCACCATGACTTTCTCTTCACTCTAGACAGGATCAGTGTTCTGCAAGCTTCACCTTGGCAGAGTCTGAGCAGAGCTGGGGCATAGCTTCCTCCCCCCTTCCTGCCCAAGAGTCACTGAGCTTGGCAGATATTATGAGTTAGGCAGGGTCCAGCAGGCCCGGCTCCCCTCAACTGGAGGGAGCCGGGCTTGCTGCTTTCCTCTTCAGAGGCAAACAGAGGAAAGAAAGAGTTCCCAGGGTTCACAGCTTGATATGGGCATTCACAAAGCTGAACTGAGCAAGATGTCAATCACAGGTCTTCGCAGGTAACTATTTCCTCTTTAACTAGAAACTATGCTAGTTACGTATTGCCATTTTTCAGCAGATCAGAGTAATACCATCATAATCATAATTTCTAGCCTGCAGCTTCTTTAGTGATGAGAATACTAAGGAAAACAAAGCATTTCCTGTAGTGTTTACTTGACTATGTCAAATTAGAATATTACCTGCAGTTGTCTTCAGTAAATGTGTGAGTTAGCTTGACACTTTAACTTAGTTATTCAATGAAATGCTTTTAAAGTCTAGGCAAGTTAATAAAAACATCTTTTTCAAGAGTTTGTGTATTTTTTTTTATTATACAGCCATCCATTTTTACACTGTTCAGAGAGAAAAGGCACACTTGTGTTTCATCATCTCAAGCCCTGTTAGTCCATGTGCCAGACAGCAGCAACTGCAGTAAGACAGTTCAGGTTCTCAGCTGTCAAATCAGGCAAAATCCTTCAATAGCTACCATGTAGGAAGTCATAATGCTCCCTAGAAATAATGCTCCATAGAAATAAGTATTGGAATCTCATTAAGGATGTGTTTATCCTGGCTTTTTAAGGGAGTAAGCCTGTTAAAAACATTTTTGTAATATTTTTACAACTTGATTCATCTAGAAACTTCCGGATTCATCTGGATCTGCACAGACAAGAAAAAACACGAAGGAAAAAGAGGGCATATAAACATTGAACTATGCATTTTTTAAAAATCTTCCTTATTTTCTTCCTGTGAAACTCATTGTAAAGGCTTTCCAAAGAAAACGGAGACACCCTTTCTGGTACATACAAGCTGGTAACACAGAAAGGAAAACACTTATATTGACTTTCTTCCTTTTCTTCCCCTGTGCCCCGGGCTACTACCATAATACAACATAGTGCAGAATTTTGATTATTAAAGAAGGAATTTTTTGAGACATGAACGGAGATTCTTCTGTGGAGCAAGCTGCACAGCATTACAAAATCTACAGGTTCTCAAAATGAAGTTTGTTGAAGTGGTGGAACTGACCGTTCTGTTAGTTTCTATCACACAGTGGATCGCATCGCACCTTATCCAACATTAAAGATGAGCAGTCTTTTTCCAGAATATCAGCAGATACAGAGAATATCATTGTTATAATAAAAAAACCCAACTTCGTCTCTGGTGAATTTTCTATAAATCATTATATATAATATATCCTTCAAAACAGTGGTCTAACTTACGTAATGAATGACCAGAGTAAGAATCTCAGCTCTGTATGAATGCATAATCCCCACCACAAATAAACTGCTGGCTACTGGCATTGTATGGCAACAAATCTTGCTATAAAAAAAGTAACTATGTTTTCTGTTTGAAACAATATTTCCTCAAAGACACATTTAAAGCATTTTTAAAAACCCTCTCTACAAGACTTAACATGTCCACTGTATGCTTCATCACAAACTTTGTAATAAACTGCAAAAATATCTTCTTAGGTGAGCTGAGTTTGACTTCTACATTCAACAATAATATATTTAATGGCAACCAGGAACAATTTTTTTCATTAAAGAGATTAAAATTTTGTTAAGCAATCTAGCTGTGTATTTCACGTTTATTTAAATTTGAAAAAAAAAACCCAACCTTTTAAAGTATTTTATTTGTTAAGGGAACTGCGACATCATTGTTCAAAGAATCAACTTAATTTTATATTTTCATGAAATTTTTAATAGAGGTTTATATAACTCACTTTGAAAGAAGACTTCATATAATTCAGTCAGAAAGAGGACTTTCCTTTCAATATACTTTTGTCAAGTGTCTATCTATTCACTGAAAATTCTTTTAACAAACAGAACCTAAGAAGGAATGAATTATCAGAAAGATAATTAATCAGGACTATGTGAGGTATTTTTATCATGAGATACTTTTTTAGAATGTTTGTTGATTGGAGGAGTTATTTTTGCCAGTTTTTCTTTTCTACAGGTAGAGTGACAGTGGTGGACAGAGGGCACTTGAGAAAAACCAATTTCCAGATTTTTAAGTGAAACGTAAAAATTTATCATAATATTATTTTTATTTTAAAAATGTTTATGAATATTTGAAGCAAAAAAAAAAATTACATTAGGCCCTTGTCTGACAGTGTTCTTTATTTTGTAATGCACCATTATTTATATTAGCATATATCCCCAAAAGTTTCACATATACATAAAGAACTGAAGTAAAGATTTAAAACCCATTGGAAAAACTATACCTGGACACAAGAGTATATCAGATGTGTTTGCTCCTCCTGAAGTTCAATATGGATGTTATTGACTTGTTGCAGAGCAAAACTCGGTGTTATGCTGCAGATGCCTCTGACTGGAGTTAAATATCTTATCAAATTTTAGCTTCCCTGTGACAATCAAGAGGAGTGCGACAGTGAGTGGGAAAAAAAGCTGACTTATGGTTTCATGAGAGACTATTCCAACTAGAAAACATATAAGAAGCAAACAAATGGTCGTTGTATGTAAAAGTCAATACCAGATAAACTTCTAAATAAAACATTTAAGCCATAAGATTATTACTTTTAGGAGGAAGTGATTCACATGTTGGATAGGGGCTGTGTCCGCAGTGAGAGCTGAGACTGGGAAATTCCAGTTTCTGAAAAATTTAAGGTTTAATTTGAGTGGTATTCTATTAATCTCCAAGTTCAGTTTCACACTGGGAATTTTGTGAACCAAAAAGGATCATTTCTTATAAAGGCCCAAAGCCAAGTTTAACATTGTTACATGGCAGCCTTTTTTAAAAAGGAAGTTGGTGAACTCAAATGCCTTGGCTAGGAGTTGTGCATTCCACAACAAATCTATACAATTTGGTAGTGTTTATGACAGTGTAACCTTTGATTGTTAATTTATTAACAAGTTTCAGATCTTGAGATTCATGTGCATAAGACTGCATTTGTTACAGGTAGCTGCGCTTTCTTCTGTATGAAGCAAACTCACTAAAGGTGTCCACCCATGACTTAAAAAATCTCAGAGAAATGTGCAGTACACTCACAAGTATCCTCATTCACACAGCTGGTGAAAGACCTAATTATACACCTTCTTGTGATCCCTTTTTTTTTTACCCCCAACAGAATTTTGGAATAAGTTAATGTTAAAACATCTATGTCAAACCATGTGGTCATGTGGCAACACTGGAAATCCGCTGGGCATGCTCTAGCACAAGACTGCAGGACTAGAAATCATAGATGGCTACTTTCTTAGATATCAGAGTTAGATTCTGGGCAGAATGCCATTAAAATACACAGCCAAACATTATTTTGACCAAGCCTGAAAAATTTTGTTTGCATGCTAAGAGATTTGAGATTCTGTGAAAAGTTTTGTTGGCACTAAACCAGCAAATACATATCTATACATATATAGATAAATAGGAGATATAGATGTAGATGAGATTTAGATTTAGATATCGATATTGATGTAGATATAACAACAGATATATCAGTCTTGCTTTTTCCAGCTGTGAAAAGGATAAACACTTCATAAAATCCCCTGCCACAGAACCAAACATATTGAAATGGCTTTTTATGGAGATATTGAAACAACAACAACAAAATAAAATACACAAGGCTTGCTTCTCCTGAGGGTTCAATTATTTTGGGCCCTGCTAGCAAACTTTGATTGATAAATCTAACCTTTTCTTTCCAGGCAATGGTTTGATCACATAGTGATGAGAAAGAGTTAGAGAATGGAAAAATAATATTTGGATTGCAACAGAATAATAAAAATGCAGAGGATGCCTTTGACTTTTACAAGGTGAGAAATTATTTCCCATTTTGACTGTGTGATGTCAAGACTTTGTTCTAAGAACAGGCAAGTTTGGGCTTTGTATGATCCTCTTAAATTAATTTTCAAAACTTATAAGGTTTCTCCAGCCTTCCAACTAGAAATTCTTAATACATCCAAAATTAAATTCAAGTTTTAATGGCAACATAAGTTCTTCAGAAGCACAAATGACTGATGAAATACTGTGGTGACCAGACCTTATAGGTGAAATACGAACTAAAGATGTGAAATAGGAACTCTCCAGGCCCACAGGGAAAAGCAGCTATTCTTTGTATCCTAAAGAAATTTAAGTTTTCCAACCAGACTGATATAAACAACTCATAAAGGATGTCCATCATTACACAATTTGACACTTCTATATATCTTTTTTAGTTGTTCATTTACAAAATACTTTTTCATTCCCTTCTAAAATACTTCTTAGAAGACCAAAATCCTGTCATTAGTTTCTTCAAATCTTCATTTTCATGTAGAAGAAAGTTATCAATGACACAAAATTAAATTAGACCATTTAATTTTATTTTATCATCATAAATTCCTTTACACAAGATCCTCCTTCAGTAGGCAAAGGAGCTAAACTTAACCTTGTAAGCATCTCCATTGGAAAAAAAAGCAAAAACAGAGAGAAAGTAAAATTTTGCTTTGAAATATGAGCTTGGAAGTAAATTAGTGAACAATATTTAAAACAGTGTTGTTGTAAGTGTTTTCAAATTTCCACAAGCAGTTGTAGGAAATTACTTTGAAATGCCTGAATTTTGGGGAATCTAGCAAAATAATGTTTGACCTTCATTAACTCTGTTCGCTTCTGATTCATAAAATAGTTTTTGAGTTTGCAGAACTCAATTTAATAATTAATTTTTAAAATAAATAATAAAATCTAGTGAGGAATTAGCTACATCATCTGCTTCAACCCATGTAATAGGCCACAATTTGGAGAAAAGGGTATTTTATACATCAGTGTCATGGTAGAGCAGAAGACAGAGAAAGAAGACAGATGATTAGCTGCTGGTTTAAAGAGAGGCCACTGAAATGCAGCTGTGTAAACCTGAATATTACAGTCAGAGCTGAGCGTGGACATGAAAACCGTGGTATTTATGAGCTTCCAGACCTGGTGTATCTGAATGCTGAAAGCCAAATTAAAGTTGCCCTTAGCAAAGGTATGCTGTTACAAATGCAGTCCTCCCTCATAAGCTCTCCCTGCCCTCGCTACACCATATGGGACAGATGTAATTTAGTTCTAATGTTTTAGTTAATGAAATCACTGCTGCAGCCCATGAATAACTGCAGCAAATGTGCTCACTGCTAAATAGAACTGTGCTTGCAGGCAAGTGTGGCAAATAGATAACCCACTACATTGCTACTTACTTCTGCAGTTCTCACTGCCTGTTTTTTTTTAATATAGAGCTGGCTTCCTAAGGCATGATGTGCATGCACAAAATTTAGAAATGAAGGAGTCAAGCCTTAGAGAGAAACTGTAAATCCATTTAGCTCTGAAAAATTTATTCTCATTAACAAAACTGTCAATATTTATTATCCAGACTATGACATTTCAGCTGCTTTTCTTGTTTTACATACTGAAATGAGAAAATACATATTCAAAAATAGAGTAATGCCCACATACACCACATATATTCTGCTGGACTCTCTGCCATATATAGCAAAATAATAGGTAATTTTTTTCCAGCAACTTAGAGACTATATCTTTCATCTCCTATGTGATCTCCCTGAATTTACTAATGTTTCAACCTCCAAAAATCTTTATGTATCTTGCTTTTAAAAAAATCGTAATCATTTATGCCAAGACTTTGGCTCAGTTAAATTTTTTTTCTATTCTAGTTACGTTACTTCTAATTATGACCATTTGCTCAGTTTCAGAAAAAAAGAATTTCAAGCTGATTACAAAAACCATTGGTTTGCACTTCATATGCTAACAAAACTGAGCAGTTTTGGCACCAAACCACAGGTGAAAAAATGTAATTTACTTTTGGAAAAGCAAATCATAATTTTCCATAGAAATTCAGTGCCAGCAACACCTGAAACAGATGATATTCTGCATGATGTATGCTCCATGGGTTTGGAAAGTCTCAGATTTTAAACACATAAAAAGATGAAGAAAAGACTAACTTTATACCTGACATGGTTTAACCTCACTGAACAACTAAGCTCCTTGGTTCCACCCACTCTTACCCCCACCAGCAAGATTGGGAAGAGAATTGGAGAGCAAAAGTGAGAAAACTCATGGGTTGAGATAAGAGCAGTTTAACAGAGAGGCAAAAGACATAAGTAAAGCAAAATGCACATAAGTAAAGCAAAACAAGCAATTATTTCACTGCTTCCCACAGGCAGGCAGGTGTTTAGCCATCCCCAGGAAAGGAGGATTCCATCAGATCTAATTATGACTTGGAAACAAAAATACCATCATTCCACACATCCCATCTCCCTTCTTCCCCAGCTCTCTAAGTTGAGCCTAACATAGGGAGTATGGGGTATCCCTTCAATCAGCTGGAATCAGCTGTCCTGGCTGTGCCCTTCCCACCTACCCACCTACCCCCAGACTACTCACTGGCAGGGCAACACAAAAATCAGAAAAGGCTTTGATAATGTGCAAGCGCTCCTCAACAACAGCAAAACCCTCTCTGTGTTATCAACCCCGGGTTCAGCACAAATCCAAAACTCAGCCGATATCAGCTACTGTGGAGGAAATTAACTTTATCCCAGGCAAACCTAGAACACTACCAATGAAGTCAATATGCATATTTTAACAGCTCTTATCTAGTACAGACCATGGAAAACTGTGCAGCTGATAACAACATCGGTATTTATTTCTAACTTTTTTTTTTTTATGAAAGCTAACAGCTACATAGTTGAAGATTTATGAATAAGAGGGTGGCATAGAGCATTTTTATGGATATTGTTTCTCCAGAATTAAAGATCATTTTATGTACATTGGTTAAGCTCAATACCACCTCCACCCCCAAACTCCTCAGAAAGCAAGGACTATTCACAAAATTGTTACTATTTTTTAATGCTTATTTTCACCACAGTGTCTAATACTAACACTGGTGTGAGGAGGAGGACCATAAATGCGGGAGTGATTTGTGGGCCCTAAAATCTTAAGGGGCCAGTGGTGCCATCTGAGTGTTCATAATAAATTAATGAGGCCTGATGGAGTTCACCCCAGAGTACTGAAGGAGTCAGTTGGTGCTACAGCAGGACCTCTCTGGCATGACCCATGGGTATGGGGCACAATGTTCACTATAAATCCTCATCAGGCAAAGTCAAAGACATCAGACCACATGTCAGGGAACTCTCAGGTTTTTATTGTGCAGTCACCATAATTCTAGCAGCAACCACAGTATTTAGACTAAGAAAGTGTTCGTTAACAAGCCCTTACATCTTCAAAATATGCTTCCACAAAAGGTGTTAGCTAACAAGACATTAATTTTGTACAGTACAGTAAGATCTCAAGTCCCAAAACAAACTCTTCAGAAGGTGCTGGCTTACAAGTCACAACACCATTATCCAAAGGTGCTGGATAATGAGCCACAACACTCTTCCACAAGGTCCCCACTCTCACAACAGAGTACAGAGTAAGGAGTAGAAGGCAAAGCAAAGGAAGAAAACAAAGTATATCACCATCCTCAGACTCTGCTGCTTGGATGATCCAAAGCTGGGTTTGCAAGACAAAGAAAAGTAAAAGACAAAGAGATTGAGGGATGTGGGGAGGGAGAGGGGGAGGTGGGGAAGAGAAGAAAGGAAGGAGGCCAAATCCACTTCCTCCTGCAGTTAAGAGGTAGACTCCTAGCACAAACTTCTTATGTAAACTTTCTGTGCTGATTTGTTCAGATAGGCCCAGCCAGCCCATCTCCAGGGAGCAAGCTAGAATGGGGAACTAGACACAAGTCTCAAGGCAGAGCATGAACTGGCACAACAGTGCTGCCCCACCTCCATGAGACTCTCTCCTCCTGTAGCAATTCTCAGAATGTTTGAGACAAAACATGCTTAGGTTTGGTCCTCTATACCAGCTCAAACATCTACTAAAGGTCTTGAGAGCCTAAAGAGGTCTCCACTAATTGAAAGCTGGCAAATGTCATTACATTTACAAGAACGGCATGAGGGAAGATCCAAAAAAGCAGATTAGTTTAACCACTACCTGGAAAAATAATGGATATCCACTGGAATCCTGTTGAAAGACATGTCAAGGACAATTAAATTGTTGGGCACCATCAACATGCGTTCACAAAGGGGAAGTCTTGCTTAACTTATCAGATATCCTTCTACGCCAAGGTATGCTGACTTTAACAGCAGCAGGAAATCAAACTCCAAATAAGCCATTCCACTTCCCCTGTCCCTCCAGATAAGGGAGGGACAAAAAAGCAGAGACTATGGGTTGAGATAATAATTTACAAAAAGTACAAAGTAATGAAATATAACATGCACAATAACAACAGTAATATTAATAGCAGAAGCACATAATAAAGAAAAGGTGTTTTACCCACAAAAAGGTGTTCACCACTGGCAACAAAAGAAGACAGTGGATGCTCCTCACAGATCATATCTGCACGGTTTCTTCTCCAGACAAAGACAATATGATGACCATACTTGAGCACAGCCCGCATGGTCATCAGGAACAAGGGCAAGATTGTGAGTATCCCGGTTTGGCAAGACAGGTNGTGAGATGAGTTCAGTCTTCCCTTGGGAATCCAGTGGAAACAGGCTGTCCTGCTGTTCTGAATCTCAGGTTTTATCGAGGTAGGAATCATTATCTCCTCCCCTTGGGTGGAGCATCTCACAATGGGATGATGTAATTTTATTAGGGGTGTGGAAGAGATAAAGAACACTGCCCCACCTGGTTTTAATTGCTGGGCTATTAACAGAAGACACCACCCCCCCACCCCTATTGTTATGAGGAATGGGTCATAGAANCTGGCAACAAAAGAAGACAGTGGATGCTCCTCACAGATCATATCTGCACGGTTTCTTCTCCAGACAAAGACAATATGATGACCATACTTGAGCACAGCCCGCATGGTCATCAGGAACAAGGGCAAGATTGTGAGTATCCCGGTTTGGCAAGACAGGTATCCAACAGAGAAAGCCAGAGCTTCCCTTGGAATGGAGAACATAAAGCCTTTCCCTCTGACTTATTACAATTTTGAAATTAAGGGGCTTTTGGGCAAAGATATGGGAATAGGAATAACAATTCTTTCTGAGGAATATTGAAAAAAAAAAGGTAGCAGTACCAAAAAAAAAAAAAAACNCAGATGATAATAGAATACATATTTTTGGTTACATCTTGCATTGCAACCCAAGACAGTGGGGAAGCTCTTGTGGCTAATTTTTCCCACCTCCCAGTCTGAGGTAGATATTCTTCACAACAAAAGCAAAAGAAATTCTGTTTGATAAAACATATGCTAAACAAGACAAGTCAGATAAACTCTCCACATGAAGCCACCCGTTAAGCAGCATAATTTTTGCAATATAACTCAAGACACTGAAGTCTGATTATCTGAAGTGATTTTGCTTCTCTCTTGAATGAAATTAACTGGAAGCTTTGCCCATTATGTAATTTCTGTGCAAGAACTTGGTGCTCTGAAAAAAGTTTTGAATTTGTCCAATTATATCTATAAATAGTAACCTCTCTGATTATATTCTCTAGTCATTTTCTTCAGCTGAAGAAGACAAAATCGTGTTGTCACCTTTCAGAGGTATTGCAAAGTTATAAAAATTGAATCATAAGCTATGAGCAACTCGTATCTTCTGATCTCCTCTGTCACTTGTTGTTGCCCCTATTTTCCTAGAGAAAGAACTACTGCCAAAAGTGGTTCAATAATGCTTGTTTTCATTGAACTGCAGTGAGAGGAGTTTCCAGTTCTCACTGTGATATGTTGGCAGCATCTTTCTGAGCAAAGGACTCCTGTGTTTTCTGGTCCTTTGCTGGCTTTCAGACAATTATGTCTTTCAAAAATGTTACATCTCTGTGCCTAACGCTAAGTGTCAGTCTGGTTTTGTTGGTTAAAACAGTGTTGACCATAAACTACTCTCCAATTATTTTTTGGGTTCCATAGTATTGTTACTACTTGGTACAAGTAGTTTTATAAGATCCTTGTTTTATAAGATCCTTGTTTTCCCAAAATCAAATTTAAGCCCTACTTTGTGCCAGATTAGTGGGCTTTAGGTGCCTTTACATAAGTGTTTTCTTGGGTCATAAGTAAACATTTTATTTCAGTATCCTAATTAGAAATAAATAAACAAGTTGAAAGTATTCTTATGTCCTAGGGAGTCTATTGTCTAAAGTTACAGCAAGATTAATTTAAATTACAGCCTTTTAAAGCTGTTGTACAATATAATAATGATCTGATTAAGAATATCAAACATAAATCTGGTTTCAAAGTTAGTTTGAGTATAAACTTACATTTAGTTTTGTCTGTTAACAGTCATTACTCCTCCAGTAGAATAATTAAATCTACAAATGCTCCAATCATTTATGTAAGTCTTATAGAAATAATTCCATTTTATCTGGGAATTTATACTATGTTTCTAATAATTAAAATAGCCTGGTTTGCTAAGTCTGACTGATGGATGAAGGGAATGGGAGGAATAAAGGGACTTGTCATCATTCTTCTCACTTCCAGAAAATTTGGATTCCTTAAAATATTAGACATAGCTATCATGTCCTTCTCTAGACAAGTCAAGCGATTAAAAAATGTGACATTTATCTTTGTACTATCTTGTTTGGGATTCCAGAATTCAAAGTTTCAGATTTTTAAAACAACTAAGATGGGAAACTAAGATGTTAGCAAGGTTAACAATTTCTGCATGTTTCTTAATCCAACAGTAAAAATTCAATGACAATTTTATATTAATTTTCTGGGGTGAGAACAGTAAAAGAGTCCAGTTATTATTCCAGGTTATTTCACCTGGTGTGCAAGAGCCAATCAATACACTGAATCAAGATATTTAATTTAATTAAAATTCTGCAGAATCAGGCATCAAGCATCTAACACAGTCAGTACACCTTTTAGGAAACAAGCACAATCTTTTAAAAAGGTAACAAAGAAACAACTACAGAGAAAAAAAGTAATTGTTCACTCACCCTCATAAAAAAAAATTCTCCCTGTACATGTGGTGGTCTTGGTCCTTTTCATTATACTATCATTTACATATACAAATTTCCCTGGGGTGTGTTTATAATTGGGTAAGGTAACTTGATATTATATTTTCATTCTATCAGCTATCACCAAGTTATTATTTAACCTTACACTCTGTTACACTTTCTGTTTGAATTTGAACAATTAGTTAACAATGAAAGTGTTCTGTTCCTGTGGGCTCTTCATTGCATTCTTTTCCTAGGGACTCTTTATTACCCCATTGCTCCTGTACATTCTTGTCATAATTTCAAGACCAAACTATAGTTGCAGTGTACTATTTTGTGGCTTAATTTCATCCAACATCAAAGTCACCAGCTCATCTTGAAGAGTCTACCAAAACTTGATGTAGAACAGCATATCAGAATTTCCGAAGTGCTCTATTCGGGCTGTTTTTTAGCTTTAAAATATAATTGACTTCTGTTTCCATATTATGTCATGAACAGAAATTTTGAACTAAGCTGAACAAGAACAGAAGAAGATAAAGTAAGCACAATAATACATAATATTTACTTCCTGCCATGTGTTTGGAGAAGTGCTTTTGCAGCCAAGGTTTGCTGATCTTTTCAGAGTAATGGCAATGTAGATGTTCATCCCATATCATCTATAAACTTTATATTGTAACAAGGAAGAAGTCACTGAAAAGTATTTATCTACTATGTTCACTTGAGAGAAAAATGAACATGTTGACCTTCAGTTCTTTCCCCATTTAGTTTTCTTCTTATCAAAGGATGACAGCATTTAGCACAAGGACAAATGCCTGTATTTTCGTGACGAATGCAGACAATGCTGTCACGAAACAAATAACCTCCAGGAGGAAAAAAATGGAAGCCATTCAAAAGGCTTAATGTGCAAAAGAGGCCATTTCCGTGAACCCAGCACTGGATGTCAAATGTCTAAATAAAAGGGAAGAAAGGCCTTTGGAGAAATATTTTTTTTACTACCCTGAACCACAGTGTTTTTACTGAAGAACTAAAGACACATGTCAATTTTAAAATGTTCTGTTTATTCTTATGCAATATGCAGTTTCCTACTTAGGCTTATCATACCAGTTATTTTCTTAATTATTTGTGATATTTAGAGACTGAAAGCAAAAATAAGCTTCCTAAAGAAGCATGAAAGCCCAACAGTAGGTAGATTTTTTCTTACACTCTATCTCTGACTGAGGACTTCATTCTCATTTTTGTCCTTACTCCATTAGAATCAAGGTAACACACCCTCTGAAACAGCTTTGAAATTTAATAATTCCAAAAGTAATAAAAAATATAATTTGTACAGTTCTGATGGGGAAAGTATATTTCCCACTTATGTAGTTTGGGAAAGTAATTGCATCGTTAGGAAGCTACAGAAGATTTGATGTTATTGCTGAAGCTTCTGTCTGAAAAACTTTGTGTTGATTCTCTCTATTTTTTTTTCCTTTTTATGGGTCCAAATTTTAGAATATCTGGTGAAAGAGATACAGGAATCCATGGTTTAAATATTCAGACATAGAAAAAAAAATATTTTTAATCACAAAATTTCTGAAACAAATGTTAAGAATCTCGTAGTGGTTTCTGTGTGTTACTTTCTTTGCAGAATAATAGTTACTGCTTTTGCAGCTTCTATCACCATATGTGTACAATAAGTAAATGAACACATAAAAGAAGGCTAAACCCACCCAGCTTAACAAATCCATTCTCCCACCCGCTGGGTGCTGGAACATGAACAGAGCATTGTTTGGATCATGAGGATTAGTAAAAATAACAGTCTTGGTGAGCAACATGGTCATGTGGATAAAATGATTATTTCTTAGAGTCAGTCCATGATAGCTGGGATACCAGTGATTGTACTTACTTAACACATTATTCTAATCCAATGACTGTGGGAAGTGTATAATTATTTCAGTTGAACAGATCAACAATTATACACAAAATAAAATTAAGAATATTTTTTATAAATGAATTGTGATCCTCCTTTTTTTCTTCTTTCGTTAAAAATTAAATTACTATAATTAAACTTTTCCTTACAAGCCATTTCTCTTTGAATAGCATTTCTCTGTGAGAAATGAAGAGTATAAAATATTTTTACTAGTAGAACTGGAAATAAGCTGGGATAGTTGTTAGCTGCCCTGTCTATACTGAAGTTACACAGCATCAGGTTTCAAAAGTTATCACGATTACTATTTTGTGATGTTTCAATACACAATAGGACTTTGACAATTGCATCCATGATGTAAAGAGTTTCATTACTACATCATTCCTGTGTGTTCTGCTATCTCTTTAAACACACAATTGCAGACTTTATCTATTCCTACTCTTCTCCATCTTTGGAGCTGGGGTAGCAACCTCTTTTAGGGATTGTGAGGTTAATAAGTGAGACTATTAAAAATGAAGTAGGAATATCTCTACACAAAACATCAGCAGTTTTCAGTTCATATCATTTTAAAATGTCCAAAAAGTCTTTTTTTTCTTACAAAGTGTCTTTTATCATAGAATCACAAAATACTTTGGGTTGGAAATTACCTTTAAAGGCCATCCAAGTTGGATGAGCAGGGACACTTTCAACTAGGTCATGTTGTTCAGAGCCCTGTCTAACCTGACATTGAATGTTTACAGGGATGGGATATCCTTCACCTCTCTGGTCAACTTGTGACACTGTTTTATGATTATCATTGCAATAAACTTCTTCCTTTCATTTGATCTAAACCAGCCCTCTTTTAGTGGAACCTTGTCTGATTGCCACAGGCCTTGCTAAAATGTTGGCCCCCAACTTTTCTGTAAGCGTCCCTCAAGTACTAAAAGGCTGGAACTCTCAGATATGGTTAATTAACTCTTTCTTAAATTTCAATTTCTTTGGAATTTCTTTGAAATATTTTAATTTTAAGTTATCTTTGATCCATGTCCAAAGAGGATCTTAGAGGCACACAACAGGTTAGTTCTTACTCTACAGAGATTCATAAAAGTAATAGGAAAGAGGCAATGTTTTTGGTCTTTTCCCTAGTTTAGGGATACTTAGGATCAAATTTATTCTGTAATGTTTTCAGGAGCTTTTACATTACAGTAATTGAGAACCTTCTAACATAAATTGTTTTGTTATCACTATTAATTTCACACATCAAACAAAGTCATTACACGTTAATGAAAAATAAAATCTGTGGAGAAGCTTAACATTCTGTAGTGGATGGAAATAGCAACAGCACGCTGGTTTTAATCCTTCAAGTCATAGTATTTGGAAGGGGAACCCTCCTGTCAACCACAGAGCACAATCTGCAAGAGATGTTTGGGAAGAGAAGCAGAACCTTCAGGTACATTTTGCACTCTGTCATATGAAATGAGTGGGATGCCAAAGATATTCCCAAAACAATTTCTTTTTCTCCTCCTAAGAAGTGATAACTTTTTTGTAAGGAAGAAAGACACAATATCCCCTTTTTGATTGTGAGACATCAGCATGCAACTCTTGATGTCTCTTGTCAATGTTCTCACTTTCTGTCTTCAGCATGATGGAAGGATTTGCTCAAGCTTGCTGAGACCTCAGTTTCTTCGCCATCACTATTGCCATTATGATTAATGTAGGCCCTAAACACATTCTAATGCATTGGAGCAGACAGATGCATGCAGATCATCTATACAGCAGGCAGGGCCATACTTGGATTTAGGGAATGGGGTAAAATAAACAAATATTTATTCTTACAATATCTTCTGAAGATCCTTTTCAAAAGATTGTAGCTCGTGGATACACTGTGTGGACAGAAACATTTATATACTAGAAAAGGGATGAGTGAATCAAGACCTGAAGGATCCTGTAGAAAAAGACTACTAGTCTGAGGTGATATATGTTTCAGGACATATTTAGTTTATATAGAGGGAACCAGCACAATCACAAGACACTAGAAAGATGAATCTCAGAAGAGGATGTGAGGCTGTGCTTTCAGATGAATTCTGAAAGGAAGCTTTGTATTTCAAATGCCTTGTCTGAATGAAGACTCGCTGTGAAAGAAGCAATTCTAGACTCAAGTACAAGAATGCCAAAGGACTTATCTCTCATTTTTTCAATTGATTTCAATTGATTACTTTGAAGCAGTAAAGTCTAAATGAAAAAATAAAAATACTCATTTTCTTCACACAGTTTCTATTTAATATCCTTTTTTTCACTATTCCTCTAATTTTACACTTTAATTATTTCTGTTTCTGACAATACTTTTAATATCTGCAAACAAAATCAGGTAATTTATGCAATGATTCTGAGATCCCAAGTCCCACTTTAATTCAACTGTATTGAACCAATGTGTATTCTGTATATTCTGTATCCTTAAAGCCCTGGAAAATAATAGCCAACTTCATACATATGTTAGCACTGACCTGAAACCATTTTAATATCACAGTCTTACATCCTGAAATACACTAAACAAGTTCAAACACAGTTTTCCCTTTTGTTCAAAATTAATTATGATGAAGACACCAAAAATCTGAATTTTTATTTTAGCATTTTGCTTAAATTTGAATTCTCACAATGTAAGAGTTACTGAAGATGCAGTGGCTTCAAAACTATTTATGTCTAGTGGCTAGCACTCATTTTTCTAATGCATGAGTAAGATTTGGAGATTAATCCCTAATTTTGTAAAAATCTTTTAAATCAGACTTAGAATGATACTGCCATTTAAGTCAACAGTTGTTAAATTCATTGTATCAAATACTATTCTTATGGTTATATTAAGATTATATTTAAAAATTTGAACTGAATATTGAACTACAGAATTATCAAGGAAACTAGTAACCATAAAATTCAATAGTATAAAATCAAATCTTTCACAATTAAAGCTTTTTTCTTGTTTTCCTTTTTTTATTAAACATCACTGGCTGTGACTGAAGAAAGTAAGGTGTCAAAGTCTCAAGAAAAGTTTTATTCTTGTATTTTCATTTCCAAACAAAGATGGAAATGGCAGACTGTCAAATAAAGAATTGCTGCCCTAAAATTGCACTTTATTAGTTCCACAACTTCTGCTGGCAGACTTAGTACTCCAGCCACTGACCATTCTGGTTGCCTTTTGCCTTGTTTCAATTTCTTGACATTTTTCCTGCATTAGGTGGCCCCAATTTGGTTTCTGCATTTAGATGTAGCCTAAGAAGTGCTGAGAAGACGGAGATAACCACCAGCCTCAACTTTGTGCCAGTTTTCACACAGAAAATGCACTGCTGGCCCTTTGTTACTGCCTGGGTGCACAACTGGCCCCTACTCTCCTTTGATGCTCCATGCAGTTTCCAATCCATCTCCACAGAATTTCTCACATACTGAACTATCTCCAGCATGTGTCACTGACAAGGGCTCTGCCTGTCCAAGGCTCAACCTGTGTCATTGTTGAATTTAATCAGATTCTGTCCGGCCCACTCATATAATCAACCAACCATAGAAGCTCTGAAGGCCAACCCTGCCTCCAACTGTGTTCATTCCCTCAAGTCTGATATTCACAAACTTGGTGACAGTGCACTCTGCTGGCTCCAGGACAGAGTCCTGCAGTAGTCCACTTGAAGCCAGACTCCATGTAGAGATCAGATTATTAATTACTACTTTTTGGATATCAAATTATTAATTACTCTTTTTGAGCCCAACATTTAAGTCAGTTTTCCAGCCATCTACCTGGACTTCCATTACAGACCCCAACATTTCAATATGCAATAAAGGATGTTGTGGTGACTGTGCTGAAAGTCTTCTTACAGGCAAAGTTGATTGCATCTACTGTTCTCCCATCATCTGCAAATACAGTAATTTCAATACTGAAGGAAATGAGATGTTGAGGCATGATTTACAACTGGTATCTTCAGGCTGACTTCCCAAATATCCTCTTCTCTGTTTCTCCAGAAATGGGCTCCAAATGGACTCCCATGATTTTCCCAGAGTCTGAAGCAAGACTGACAAGCTGGACTTCTTTGGATCATTCTTTTAGTATGTTTCAAAGATGAACACAATATTTGTGTTTCTCTAGGTGTCACAAAATTTCCCATTTCCATGACATTTCAAAGATGATAATGATAAACTTTGAAAGAACATTAAACAACTCTGTCATCATCTTCAAATACAAACCTCTAATGACATACTGGACAAGTAGGTGATTTGAGATAGCCAGCATGGCTGTACTAAGGATAAATTCTGCCTGACCAATCTCATGGCTTTCTGTAGTGGAGTGAGGACAACAGTCAACGAGGGAAGACTGACCTATGCCATCTTCCTAGAGTTCTTCAAGGCCTTCAACATGGCCTTCGAGTCATCCTGTTCTCCAAATTGGAGAGATATGCATCTGAAAGGTGGACAATTTGGTGAGTAAGGAATTGGCTGGATGGATGGAGCCACAGAGTTGTGACAAGTGCTGTCCTTCAGGCATTTTGGAACCAGCACCTTTTAATATCTTCTTCAGTGGCATAGACAGGGATCAAGTGTTGCATCAGCAAGATTGCAAATGACACAAGGCTGACACCAAAGAAGGATGGGATGCCATTCAAGGGGGCAGAAAAAATCAAAAAGTGGTCCCATGGGAACCTCATGGAGTTCAATAAAGCCAAGTGCACCTCGGTCAAAGCAATTCCATACGTGAGTATAGACTTGGAGATGAACTTGTTTAGAACAGCCATGTAGACAATGACCTGGAGGTTCTAGTGGAAGAAAAGCTGGACATGAGCAGACAATGTGCACTCACAGCTCAGAAAGCCAAGCACATCCCAGGCTGCATGAAAAGCAGTGTGGCCAGCACACTGGGCTAGGGAGGTGATTTGTCCCCTTTAAGCTGCTTTCAGAAGACCCTTCCTGGAGTGCTGCATCTACCTCTGGGACCCTCAGCACAAGGAAGATGCTGACCTGATGGAGCATGTCCAGAGAAGAGCCAGAGAAACAACCTGAGAGCTGGAGAACTTCTCCTATGAAGACAGGCTGAGAGAGTTGGAGTTTTTCAGCCTGGAGTAGAGCAAGATTTTATTGTAGCATTTCAGTACTTAAAGGTGTATTGTAAAAAGGTGGGAGAGGAACTTTTTGCATGGTTAGATAGTGATAGGGTAAGGGGGAATGGTTTTAAACTAAGAGAGAAGAGAATTAAATTAGATGTGAGGAAGAAGTTCTTTATTCAGTGAATAATGAGACACTGGAATTAGTTAGGCAAAGAAAAGATGGATACCCCATCCCTGGAAGCATCCAATACCAAGTTGGATATACCTTGAGTAATCCGATTTGCTAGATGGCATCCCTGCCCATGACAGGGAGGTTGGAACTAAATGGATCTGTAAGGTTCTTTCTAATCTGAAATATTCTATGGTTCTGTGAAATCTAGTTCTGTGGACTAGATTCTGGACTTGCTTTTCACTAAATGTTGACACCTCTTCTCCTGCATAAACCCTGTCTTTAGGCACAAAGGCCCAAAACCTTGCTGGTGAAGATTAAGGCAAAAATATTGAGTACCTCTGCCTTATCTGCAGCCATTTTTACTGGATGAAATCACCCTTCCTGTTCAGCACTGCATCCATATTTTCATTGTGTACTCTTTCACTGCTAGTGCACGGATAGAAGTTTTCATATTGAGACTCAAAGGGAGCCTTGTGCTTCCTAACAGTAATCCTGAATACACAGGAAAATGTTCTACAATCTGTCTTTATAGCCTGTTCTAACTTACAAGTCCTTTTTTTACAGCTCCTCTTTGATACTTAACCTCAATTGTGTGTTCAACCTTTAGCCAAGCCAGTGCATATTTTCCTGAGGACCATGGTTGCTACATTGACTGTACCATACCCAGATGGTTCTTCCTTCTTCGTAAGCACTGGGTCCAGTAGAGCTTCTGCCATTTCCTGATTCACCTGCTTCAACAGCAAGCATGCAGTTTTTCTCAGAATTCTCTAATACTCTCATCCCCTCTTTTACTTGTGGCCCAGTGAGTTGCCCTTGCAGCAGAGGTTAGTGTCTCCTGTAAATCAGGGAATAATGACACAGACTTCCCTGAGTTGCTTAAAATAGAACTTTGTCTACTTCTTCATTTGATAGGGTGGTTGGTAACAAACTATCACCTCAAAGCTAGCCTGTTATTCAGTAAGCCTTCCATGATTTAGCCCAGAATGCTCAAGATGCCTATTCATATGAAGAGAGACCCTTCCTCCTACCATTCCCTTCCTGAGAATTTTGTATCCATCCCTTATAGAGCTACAGCCATGCAATATATCAAACCACCCCACAGTTTGAACAATTATGTTATATTATGGTTCTGCATCCTCATATGATGGTCTCACACTGTCTGTTTATTTGTCTGGCTTTTCACAAAATGTTTTCTGCAATCTGAATTGTGTAATAACAAGAATTTTACCCTTTTTTTTTTTAAATTCCAGAGAGTTTGTATTCAATCATAATAAGGTTTTGTGTTCTGAGCACAAAATTACAGCCAATGCTGTGCAGCTCTCTCTTCACATTTTTCATTAGCATATTCCAAAAAACCCAGTGAAAAGAATATAGGTTGATGCTAAACTCTCAGATGAATACAGACTAACACTTCTAATATTTTTAAGGACTCTACTGCAAATAGTTCTGTTATCAATGCAAGGTATTATGGAATTAATTCTAGTCATGTGCTGAAATTGTGATTGCACTGGGAAGGCTCAGGGCTCTGCATTTTAAGAAGGACCTTTACAGACTGGTGTCTTGGTTTAAGACAACCTAAGGGGCTGACACTCCAAAATGAATTATCTCCCCTATAAGTTTTACTCACTTCCTTTTCATTCAACAAAGAGAGATGAATGTGAGCAGATATAAATGAAAAAAATAATAGTTTACTAAAAATCAAAACAGCAGCAGGCAAAAAATAACAGTGAGAATAACTAGTTACAAATTTGCTATGTCTCTCAGACCCCCAGAGGGCCTGTCAGACAAAGAGAAAAAAATGGCAGAGAAACCCCTCCCGAGGATGGCAACTTCTGCAGAGGAGCTCGTAGTCTGGGCCTCAAAGGCAAAAACAAGGCAAACAAGCTCCATTCGCTCAGCCTTCCTTGGCAGGAGCTTATGAAGCAGTTCTGGTGGCAGAAGGATGGTGCTGGCACTGCCTGGGAGCTGCAGCCCTGCAGAGCCAGCCTCCTCAATCCCGTATATGTGAGGTCAGCACTGACGCTCACTGCCCCTCCTGCTGCCCCCTGCGCCCCGCCGGTCACTGCTGCTGTCTCAGGTCACTGCCCCATGCAGGAAGGATGAAAACATTCTCACTGAGGACCTAAACAATGTTGTCCTGTCGCCCACCAGCTCTGGCTCAGCTCTCTGGACTGGGACATTCACTCTGAAGCACAGGTGGATTGCGGAATGCAGCTTCTTGGGTTGCTTCTATCGCTACTTGGAGATCTGCCTGAAACAACACCCTCAGGAGCCCCAAAAGAACCAAAGGAAGGCTTCTGCCCTACACTGTGTCAGTTTTCCCTGCAAGAACAAAAAGGCAAGAGCAAGAGTGCTTCTATTTGGGTGCCCCCAACCTTAAAAAGGGACCCTGGGGCCAGCCCACACCATGACCCCATTTCCATCCACTGGTTCTTACTGAAATAACTAAAAATTTTTGGCATATGGCATAGCACAGATAGATATGGAATAAATAACATTTTTGAGCTACCCATGAATATAGGTGAAAAAACAGGGAAAAATTCTGTGCTTTATGGTCAAAGATTGAATATGTACAGTTACAACAGGAAAGATGTTGATTATTACTAAATGAACAGTGGTAGAGCATATTAATTATCTTGTCAGTTATTTCCTGAGCTTAGTTCTCTGTATGTCACAAGAAAACTCATTTCAAGTTCATCGGGATTGGGGTGATTATCTACACATCCATCAATCTGATTGCCAGGGAAGCAGTCAAGTTGTTTCCTTCTGAATTCAGAGGTAAATGTTCTAAACTGGTTAAAATTGGCAACTAGGAATTGTTAACATACCCCTCTTGATGTTCAAGTACTTTTAAAAAAATTATAGCTCTGAAAGGATCACGTTGTCCTAAAATGGGTATGTGACCCACTGAAGCATCTTTCAGGCAGGATTCTGGAAGGTTCTCTACACAGAGCTTTGAACAGCCTCCTGGGAGATGATCTGTATGTATTTGGCAGCTGTTTCTAGATATGCAGGAGAACAGAGATTGCCTACACCCACTTTTAGGTTGAAAACATTTGAAAATTGCTTCATATAAGAGCAACCCACTCTGTCTTCAATGAAATAAATTATTTTTAAGGCAACACAGTTGCTGTGAGAAATGTAAACAATATTTACATTAGCTAATTTATCCCTCCTCCTCAGTATGCTTATAAAAGTGTATGCTTATAAAAACATACACCTCCTTTTTTTTCCTAAGAAAAAAACAGTGAAATGCCTTCTTTATCCTATTTTTGAATCACAATTGCCTGAAAAGCAAACAAACCCTCCCATTTCTTACAAACCCCAGCCTGAAAGCTCTTTTTTTGCTCATTTCATACAACATCCCCATAATATGGTCTCATGCTACAAAAGGTTCCAGCTTGAAAGAAGTCAATGTCACTCTTTAATCAATTGCAAGGATCACTGCTAAGTCACCTAAGACTCAATTCTCTTGTCCCTACAATTGCTTGAGCTAAATATTCTGTTTGCACAATACTGTTAGCTCTCACTGCCTCAAGGAGTGAGGGAGACTGGAGCAGAGACATCAAAATAATGTCTCTGATGTGTCATTGCACAGCATATTGCCATTAGGACATCAAGCCAGCATGATTTATAAGCAATTTTAATTAATTTTCTGAGTCATTTCCTAAGGGCTTAATTCTGTAATCTTATTACCATGAGCCTAACATGTTATAGTAAGACTATGCTTTTTAATCTTTCTTTTGTTGTTAAATACAATCTCTGCTTTCATTAGGAAACTCTTGAAATAAAGCAGGTTTCTCTTTTGCATGGTGAAATTTGTCTGTGTTCATTAGAAATTAGTACTAGAAATTATGTAGTGGAGTATATTAGTTCTTAATACAGAACTCATCACCTACTCCTCTCCTTTATTCTTTTATTATGAAATCATGCTAGAAGAGATTGAGGTCCCTACTTTAAAGAAGCCACATATCTAGAATTTTAGATATGGAACAATCTTAGCCCCATTTTATTTTATGTGCAGAGAACCAAATCTTAATTCCATTCAATTCAGCGAAATCTGTATTTCTTTTTACCCATTATAAGCAAATAAACTGTGCTTACAAAGATATGTGCAGATTATGAAATGCAGAATTGTGTGCTTTTACTCTCTGTTTTTTAGCCTCTGCTTTAAAAGAAGGAAAATGAGCAGATTATTTGATAAATACCTTTGATTATTAGTATTTTCCCTGAGAATTTACACATGGTATGATATGCATTAATGATCTGGTGGTTAAGTTATATTTATCACATCCCACTGTCCATGAGCAGTTTTTAGCTGCTGTAAATTTACATTATTCTGAAGGATCCTGACCTAATGGAATCATCAAAATTTTAAGCTACTGTGGTATTTTATGTGATGTAAGTTTCAAAAAATTATTTTTAAATCACAAATGTATGATATCATTACTTTGAATATAATTTAATATGTTCCTTTAATAATACCCACAGCACTGTCAAGTACAAGCATCATTTCTGTTATAGACAATAGAGCATTAAATTTTACATATGGGATATAAACACTTTTTTAACACAAAAGGCTGGGAGAGCCTAGTCAAGGCTTACAAGTCTTAGGTAGGTCTCTTACTCATGAAGGAACACAGAGGTGTATGCGCTTATAAGAGGCCAGGGCAATAGAAAAAAAAAATAAAATTGTTATACAATGATCAGTAATATTCCTGTGCCCCCCAGAGTGCCCTAAAAATAAAAGATAAGTAGAGAGTGAAGAAAGATGGTTTGTCTGCCCTATGAGCTTTACATCAGTTATGGGATAAGAAGAAATTCAGCTGTCATATTTATCTTTGAATCTTTCTGCCACCAGTTATCACAATTTTCCCAATATTATTCTGTTCCTACATGTTGACCATAAGCCAAAAATCATTTGAGTGAAATACGTAAAATTTGAGTATGAAAATAAATTAAGACATCAAGTTTAAATGAGGAAAGTTTTCATTCTTTTTGTTTTGTTTTGTTATTGACAGCGTTATTACAATTGAAATTGACTATATTATTTGAATGCAATTGTTTTCCCCATTTGCAAAAGCCACACTCATACCTTCTTCCCCTTCATACGTGTTTGGATTATTCACAATGTGCAGACACAGGTGAAGTGTAGAGCTTTTGTGAATATCAAAAGTGTATTAAGCAAGGTAATGTACCAAGAGAGCACTTTGATAGTGTACTAATTGTTGCAAGGGTTCAAGTAGGACAAGTTTGAAGGAAATGTTTTAAAGAATGATTTAAGTCATCTCATTATTATCAGGAAGGGAACACCTAATCTATTTCTGTTCTCAAAAGATGAAAAGTACAGAAATGAACAGTAAAAATATCTTCCATGCTGTCATTTTGCATCAACAGAAAATGGACATAATTATCTGAAAGAGGATTTCACTAAAAGCCTGTGATACTGTTTTGCATTCTGTGTGACTTTAGCAGTCACCACTTCTTACTCTTTTGGAAGTCTGACACCACCAGCAATGAAACACGAGGAAGTGAGCTCAATCCAGCTCAGGTGAAATGACTGACTGCCCTCCCCTTCTCCTCAAAATCACAATCCAGAAGTGAGAAATGAGAGAGGTCCTGAAGAGTCCTGAAAGAATTTTTAAGTCCTAATGGAGAAGGCATTGAGGACAAGAGAAAAATTGAAAATTAATATACATGTAAATTAAAGAGTAAAATTGCATTAAATTCCACTCAAAAAGCAGTGATTAATTGTATATTTGAAAGGAATGGTCTGGATGGATGTATACAGCTTACTGAGGCTGAGCAACAGTATTAAACTTTTTCCTAAACTAATTCCTCAGTAGTCACACAGCTGCAATATTTTTTGCCTAGGCAGACTTCTTGCAACTCACACTTCCTCTCACATTTCTAATTTCTAGTGTCGACAACACTTTTATTCCTCTGATTTACACATTTCCTGTGGATTAAATGGTGAAATGGCAACAAATAAAACATAGGAGACTGATTAACAATTGCTTCACTGTATTTAAAAGCAAATATTTTTAAAACAGATGGACAATTGCAAAAGACTTAACAGCTAACATTTTGTATCTGACCCTACACCCCCTCCAACGACTTCTGAAAATCAGTTTCTATTTTGTTCTGTGGAGCTCTAAAACATAGTACAGTGTCATGGGCTTTTCTGTGGAATCAAGTAATTCTACCTTGTTCTTTGGAGTAGATTTGACTCTCTTTCTTACACTGACATTAGAGATGAAAATCTCTATTGTCAGTGTAAGAAAAGAATCTAATCTCTGTGGAAATGAGTAGCCACACTGGTGCACAAGTGCTATGAACAGAAGAAAAGCTGGGCCATATTTTGTGTTTTGCATAGTGATCTGACATTTGAGAGTTGAAAATTTCTCATTGAAATACCTTCAGAAAAGGAATTTCCTTGGTGGTTTTCATTGTCACAATAAAGAGCAGAGCTGATCTGCAGGGCAGTGAAGTACAGTTAAAGAGAACTATAAAACAAGTGGAAACAGATCTGTTTTCTGGACTCCAGGGAAAGCACACTACAAAAAGATCTTCTGAAAGCAGTGTGGAAATTATACTTTCTCCTTTGTAAAGGGGAATTTCTTTGAAGAAAAAGACAGTTATTGATTGTTTATTGTCTTACTACGTAGAGGTCAAAAACATTAGTGGCAGACTCTGTTTAATGGAAAAACTGATGTTTGTTCTTTTTCAGAAAAAACCCAAGCATCTGAGCTGAGTACAGTAATTTCAAGTACTACTCTGTTACAGAGGGGAAGAAGGGAGAAGCTGTTCCTGGGAAATGGCTGTCTGAGTTCAATTAATGACTCTATATGACCAGCCAGAGTGTACTTCATTAACTAGTAGTAATATCTGCCATGCCTTCAATTAACAGTGGTTTTACTTAATCTAATATTAGTTACGACACAATATGATCAGAAAACATCATTGCCAGCCAAGTGTTCCTCAAACACAACTGATTTATCTCTTTGGCACCTCATTAAAATGCAAACTATATTGAAATTGATTTTCAGCACTTTCAGGCAGGAATGTTTGTAATAATGTTAATTTGCAAATTTCCTCTTTTTTTATATGTATTCTGTATGCTGTGGTTGCCATGTTCAGCCCAAGGCTATTTGTATTGTGCAGACAGAAAATGAAGAGCGAACATTTATTTCTCATATCTTTGTGTGGAACCTGAGGCGCATGAAGATATTTGTGCTGTAACAGGCACAGTCAATCTCCTTCACTCCCTTTAGTCACTATATATCAACAGCCAACTCCCAGCTAGTCTTGCTGCAGCAATTAACCTGCCAGGGCTTTCTGCTGTCAGACTCAGGAATAATAAACTACCCCCAGTGAGAGATAGAGCTATAGATTCTCGCCCTGCAACTTCCACAGTGGGTGAATTATTCAGAATCAGCATGATTAAAGAGATGACATGGTATTAGTTAAAAACACATACTTTTTTTCCTCCCTGACTGAGATTTAAACCTATTAAGGAATAACAGTGGAAGAAGATGGGTCTTTACCATCCATCCATAGGTCTTGGTAAAGGGGTTTCTAGAAAAGTTGTTTATAATGCCTATAATTTTGAAAGTTTAAGGATAAAAATGTAAATAACAAAAGGGATAGTGTAGTTAAATCATAAAGCATCTGTAAATCCAGGAACAAAATAATTCAGAGTAAAGAAGCATTAGGGACATAGAAACAAAGATATTATTTGTGAAAAAATTGTAATGTAGAATCTCTGTTTTTAAAGTAAAAGATGGCCTCATTATTCTTAATTTTTATTAAAGGTTAATACACAAAACCTTCTAAAAGGATGTATTGAGAAATATGAATCACATCCCTTATTTATAAATTTCCCTTAAAAAAAAAAAAAACCACAAACTAAGAGATGGGGGGAAAAAGTAGCAATGTTATAAATACTGTAATATTTTATCAACAAATCAATTGTTTACATTTCCTGGAGCCAGGGCAACACTGTAATGTTACACATGCATTTCAATTGAGTTTACTAAAACAAAGTCAAGGAAAAATGAATTTATCTTACTTCTAATCCCATTAAAATCATAATTCATTTGCCAATCTCAGTTTACTCAGCCACCTGATAACACATTCTTAACTAATGTGCCTCGTGATTCTCTGGAGAATAATCTCTCTAAAATGCAGGAGTGGGCCTATGTGTTAGAAGTAGTGCTAAATCTAGTCAAATCCATATTCTGTGACTACTAGACCAATGTGAATTATATTATTTGTCACACTCATCTGTATGAAATGGAACTAATCTAATGGAACTAAGAACAGAGATAAATAAGAACCACCCCTTTTTTTTTTGTTTATCCAGACCTTCAATACAAGTAGGTATGAATTAAGCATGCATTCCATGCTAATGCATTTTTCCTAAAATTAGACAAAGTTAATGGTTAAAGAATGCAAGTGGGCAAACTGCATACAGATAAAACTAATATCTACCCTACAGTATGCTGGTCAAAGGTAATATAACCTTATAAATCTCAGCAGTGGATAAACTTGTCTAAAATAAAATAAACCCCTTGAAATTCAGTGGAGGAGGATGGGTTGATTTACCTCTCTTCAGAATAGTTTATCTTTTACATAGAGAAACAAATTAATTGCCAGTTTCCAAAGAAAGAAGAATGAATTTCATTGTATAGGACCCTGTACTGTGCTGATTGTACAAACTGATGTTCTAAAAATTGCGTTCTCTCTTTGCATGTGTGATCATTTATGAAACTTATCTAAATCAGCCTTCTAAACCATAGAAGTCTACACAGAGAATTCAAATAGGGTTATAAGTTGTATTCTGACTCTACAAATGAATGAAATAGATCATCATGAATTCCATATAACAGCTTCAAATACAAAATGTAGTTTTACCTATGTATTCTAAATTTTCCATTGTGTCAAATATTTGGGAAAAATTAAAAAGGAGATATCAAACTCTTAACTTCAAGGCACCTCATATTATTACTGAAAATACTCACATTTTTTTTATTAAGACCAATTTGGATTTGTCTATTTTGCTAAAGTAGCCAACACTGTAATTTTGAAGTGTTCTATTTCACAGAGTTGAGGTACTACAAATATTGAGACTTCATATGTCAGAGTGGATCAAAGGCTTGGATGGATTACTTTTCAAGAAAATTATCATCACCAGATTTTAGAAACTGAAGGCTAAAAGCTAGACATCTGAAAAATGAAAACATTAAAAAAAAGACCACATTTTATCACCATATTTTGCATGACCAGATGGCAATAATTTTATTTATCTTTATTTTAGTGGATTTTCTCATGAGCTTTTTTTCTCAGTTAGTTGTGAGAAAACAAAAAAGACAAAGGCTTTTCAATTTCTACGTCTTAAATGCATATTTAGGTGTCTAAAATAAAGTGTCAAAGTGCTGCTCTTGCCACTGTTTCCAGTGAAGTTGCTTAACTTTGCTGAAAAGTACAGTATGGCTGAAAGTTAGGCTATGTGTGTGTAAGTGCCAAGTAGAGAATGTAGGATATTATCATCACTACTCAGAATGCATACTGAGTAAGAACAAAAAGACTTTTCTTTGACTGACTGGTAATATTTGAAGGGTCTCTACAGACTTTACTGTGATAATCTGTTTGAGTACAGATGTAAGAACACAACACTTTTGCCCTTCTGCATCTTTTGGCTGTACTGATGTCCTTTAAAAATATAATCTGTCCACCTTTTCCTTCAAGATTTTCCATTTTTTTTATAGTTTGGTCTGCAGAAAATCAAAACCAAAGTAAGCATGCAGACTATAATTCTCAAGCTTTTACTGCTGTCTTCAAAGTGACAGCCATGATCTAGACAAATTTGTTTTGTTCATGTTAGTATGACATACATTATTAGCATAAATAAAATGTTTACAAACATCTTTAACTTCCATAAGGAAAAGAACTTAATGCATACTTTCAATTCCATGGTTAAGTAAATTTCCCTTTGCTTATTCCCTAAACTTTGTCTGTATTTGTTAGACAGAGACAGAAATTTTAAAGACCATGATTTTTCCTACCTACATAAAGCCTGATTTTTAACATGGAATGAGTTATTTCTGGCTTGTCACAAACCATTTCTTTCCAATTGCCTACAAAGGATGCTTTGGAAACTAGCATAGACAAGACATTTAAGTTTAGAAGGCAAAATCTTGCTTTACACAACATAGGAGTACATATTTTCTGTGAGTTTCAAGTTTATCTAGCTTGAGAATGAGCTTGGCACTGCAGACCTCCAGAGGCCCTGTCCCATCTAATTTGTTTCTGTGATTTTAAAATGTTTCTTTTCAAGTCATTTAGATGATATTAACCGTCTTAACTGGGCTTAATGTTCTATAAGTCTTTGATATTAATTACATCAGTAAAATTAACTATTTATTGGTAGCAAACTGGATCGTCTCAGCCTTTTTGGATTTTTTCCATGTATTTGAGAAAAAAAAAAATTTGAATTGATTTTCTTAATTATTAGGTTGTGTTGTCCTTCTCTTTATCTCCATAAATTCAAATTTTTTTTTTCTTTTCTGTCTCTTTCTATTTCAGAGATTTACCCATGATCCAATAAAATAGTAGCTTGAGGGCAACAGTGCCATCCAAAGAGCAGTCAAATAAGCATTAAACACAAGGTAAAAAACTCCTAAGTTTTTCAACTCATTTTAAAATTTAGTTTTCTTTGTTCAACAGTATGAAAAACAAATAGGTACAAAAATATGCTAGTCTTTATTCCCAAACTCTTTAGAATCATAAACTAAGACAGATGTCCAAATTTTCATAGTTCTAGCAGATGAAAAAGTAATTATGTAAGATACATGGCAAATATTGTCATGTATTACGCAGAATTTTGTATTCATACCCTATTAAAACTGTATTGAAAAAACAGACAAAAAACCCCAACCAAACTTATCCTCTGACTCAGCCACCAAATTTTAGTCAGTTTAAAATTCTCAATATGCCAGGTAGGCTGACAAACCCAGAGTGCTCACACTCGGGAAGAAATTGATTTTGACTTCCTATGAAAATTTGTTTTCTATAAAGGAGGTGTCAAAGTCTATCCAGAACTCTCTGGCTGGTGCTGTGTGACAGGTGAATGTTTCATTTCATTCTGTGACACTGATTAGATTCTGAGATTTTTCATCTATCCAAGCTGTAAGTTGGATTCTTTTCTTCACAATTAATAAAATATTCAGTGCTGTTTTGGACCTACTAGCGTGCTCCCTTTGGAAAAGCAGAACATTGGTAGTCCTATATTATATGTTTAAGCTTTTTGGAAAATCTATCTCAAAATTAAAAGTCAAAATTGATGCTTGGTATTACTTTACTGAAAAGCGATAGACAGCAATATGTCTTGAACTGAGGACTGTGGAAATAAAATGTACTGCTTTTCTGTAAACAAAGTACTGTATAACCTCCTGACCACAGGAGAAATTACATTAACAGTTGTACCCTTTGCTTTCTTGAGGAATGAAAGACATTTTCTTTATGTTTAAATGTCTCAAGAGTAGGGTGATACAGGTTCTCTAATTCTTAATGCAATTACTACTGTTATTATTTTAAAGAGGTTTTTTTTAATTATTTTAGAGTCATATTCTAGAGTTCTTTATTCTTTCCTTTAAGATACACTGCAAGCTTACTGACATCAATTTCAAAAATGCTGTTCTCTTAATGTATTTACAATTTGCCATTATGTGTATTGTTTGGGTTTTTTTTTTTTTTAAGTAGCTTTGAATTTATTTAGCAGATGCAATTCTCACACTACTTTCAGGCTTATTATCATCACGCCTCTTTCTATTCAATATTATCAACATCATCCCACTCATCACAATCTTGCCTGAATCAAAGGCAACTTGTTTCTTGTTGGTGGAAGCTTTGAATGAATAATTCAAAGCCTTCTATGTTGTACATTTCCAGAAGACAGAGCAATTCTCTTGTCAATCACAGTGGCTCTGTCAGTACTAAGTTCCATACAGTATGTGTTCCAAATGTACGGGGGATGACAAGCAGCTGAGATTACCAACTGTGTTAGTCCTGGCCATCCTTTTAGCTTTTCTTTGACAGAACATTCAAATTCAAGTCTCACTCTAACACTGCATTGAGAAATCAGTGTCAAAATTTCCTCTCTGTTCTCACCAGTACAGTTTGGATGAAAGATCTGACAGATATTGCAACCAAACTGGTCACAAGCTGCAGTTACTCATCTCCAGATAGTTACATTTAATTTTGGCTCCTGAGTTTTCTTATGCCTAGACAAGCTGGGCTCAGGCTGGCTAAGTATGAAGGTAAAGCTTCAACTGATAGTGCAGAAATCTTCATACATTAAGACCTTCTCTTAGGTTGCAATGCATGATGTGATCAGAAGTATGTATCTATCACCATCTGTTGAAATCAGGTGGTGCAGTGTTCTTTGTCTCTTCTCTGGCCGGGAGGGTGGATATCCTCTATTAATGGCCCAGCTGTTAAAACCAGTTGGGGCAGTGTTCCTTACCTCTTCCACAACCCATCATCCCTCCAGGGAGATATCTTCTGCTAATGGGCCATTGAGTCTCACTGCATGACTAACAAAACTACATCATCCCATTGTGAGATGGTCCACCCAGGGAGAGGAGCCAAACATTCCTACCTGGATCAAAATCTGTGATTTGGAACACCACAGCAACCTGTTTCAACTGGAATCCCAGAGGAAGACCGGACCCATTTACACCCATTTACACCACTGGACCTTTAGAGGAAAACTACACCCTTCTACAGGATCATTGCTTCCACAGAACCGCATCTGTCACTCCAGGAAGACTGCAGCCACCATTTAATTGGACTGCCACCAAGTGAGGTTGTATTCTGACTCTGTCAGGGGGGTTTTTTTTTGGTGCTACTGCATTTTAATTTTAATTTTCCTAGTAAAGAACTGTTATTCCCATATCTTTGTCTAAGAGCACCTTAATTTCAAAATTATAGTAATTCAGAGGGAGGGGTTGTACATTTTCCATTTCAAGGGAGGCTCCTAGGTTCCTTAGCAGACGCCTGTATTTTCAAACCATGTCAGACACCTACACCTAAACATATTCCTGCTAGCCTAGGTGGCACCCTACTCTCTTGGAGGATAGACTCCTTGTTACATCTGAAGATTAAACTTCAGAAGACTAGTTGTGACTCATTGATTATAGTACAACCAGCAGCACAAAATAAGAGGAAGAAAAGTTATACTGTAGGAATCTTTCACTCTAAAGCAAACACAAATATTGGGAGAGATACAATGTTGCACTTCAAAGATAGAGATATTAACATACTGTTTCATTCTAAAAGTAGAGATTTTGAAAGTACATGTTTTAAAATCTTTTCACTTTCTTCTTAAACAGATCTTTGTCAATATGACAGCTAATAGACCAACAAAAATTTGAGTGACTGGCGTTAACTAAGTATAACTCTTCCCATCCACTGGAAGAATTTGAGAGTAAGTCTCTGTCTACACTAACAAGTAATGCAGCATTAAAAGAGCAGCTCTCTATCTAACATTCAGACCATAGATGTTTTACAAGGAATTGTTTCAGATTAGCCATAGTCTTATTCTGTGAGATGAACAGTCAATAGCACTTGCACCATTTTTGACAAGCTTTTGATTTGACTTTGTAGAAAAATAATGCAGGTCATGTAGTCCCAGACTGAAAGGAAATCAGTGGAAAGATTAGGAGATCTATTTTAAAACCATGCTCATGTGCTGAGCTAAAATGCTAATGTGCAATGCAAAGCTACTACTTCTGAGAATATGAGCCTTAAAAAATATGCAGGGGAGAACAGACATAAGACCTCTAAAGATTCATGAGAATGGATACACTACCAGGCCTTTTTTTCTCCTGTAATTTGTGAATTTGCAAAACCAATGAGTAGATATGGAATTGCTGTTTACCTCTGTGCAAGATAATGTCATCCTTCAGGAAGAAATAAAGCCTTCAAATAAATAAATAAATATAACAATCTGTGCATATGTAATAACAGTGACTAATTCCATTTTTTAAAGCGATGACATTTCTAGAATGTACTCTTAACACTGAAATAGCTTTTAGATAGACTGAACATATTTTGTCTAATATGTCCCCTTTAGAACACAGATTAGAAACAGCTTATTGTAAGAAACTTTTCTGACACAGGTAGTATAAGTTTCTGTAGTTGGCCTGATTTTCAGGAAAGATGCCCTGCTAGATATTTTGTTTGTAAACAGTAAAAAAAAAAAAAAGGGCAGGTGAAGGGTGACTAGTGGCCTGGCTACAGTGACCATGAAGAAATTGAGTTTCAAATTGTTGGTACTAAGAGAAAAACTGCCAGCAAACTGCAGCCCTGGATATGGGGAGAGCTAAAAAAGACATCAAGGTACCGTGGGAATATGTTTTGAAGGTATTAGGGCCTTCAAAAAATGCTGATCATTTTTTAAAACCCATCTCTTTAGAGCATAGAAGCAGAAATCTGAAAGTGTTGGAAGTCAAGTATGTGGGACAGAAGGCTGCCTTAGCTGAGTGGAAATCTTTTGCTAGAACTCAGAAAGTAAAGCAAAGTGTATGGAGCAAGGACAGGTGACAGGGGAAGGCTAAAGAGATGTTCTTCACTGCTGTAGGGAGAAATTTTCTGCATCCAAAACTCTATTGTTTGATCTGAGTAGCGCTGGGAAGAACAATGAAGAGGGTGGTTTTTAAAACATGTCAAGAGAAAAAGGAGGAACAGAGGTAACAGTGATCCATGACTCAGTGAGGTTGCTCACCTCATAAGTGGGACATATAAAAAACAGAGCCACTTCATGTCTTCTTTACCCTGTCTTTAACACCGTCAGTCTCTGGAGCTGTGTAGAAGACTGATTGCAAACATGATAAACTCCCAGCTGACTCTGAACTTCCTGCTCCAGCTAGATGGACACTAATCTATGAGTCCTGATGGGATTAGTTTCAGTGTACTGAAAGATCTTGAAAATATCTTCACAGGATGTCAACATTCCTCAGTTGGTCTGAGGAATCTGGAGAGGTTTGAGTAAATTGGAAGGTGGTAAATGTCTCCGTTTCCATAAAGAGAATGAAAGAAGACCCTGGGAATTACAGGCCTGTCAGTCTCTCTTCAGCGCCTGGTAAAAAACCCAGTGAATGTTTTTCTGAGACCTCCTGAGAAAACACTTGAGAAACAGTACTTTCGTTGGTCATAGCCAATGGGATCACAAAGGGAAAGTCACAGAATTACAGAATCACAGAATAGTAATTTTGGAAGGGACCACAGGGGGCCATGTGTTCCAACATCCTTACTCAAGCACAGGATCATCCCAGAGCAAGTGGCCAAAAATTGCATCCAGAAACTTATTGAATATCCCCAGTATGGGAGACTCCTCTCTGGAAAGTCAGTTTCAGTGGTCAGTCACCTGCACGGTAAAGAAGTTCTTGCACATATTCAGATGGAAATTCCTGTGCATCAGTTTCTGTCAATTGTCTCTTGTCTTATTTACTTGGCACCACTGAGAGGAGCCTAGACCCATCCTCAACACCCCCCTTCAGATATTTGTATACATTGATGAGGTCTACTCCCTGTCTTCTCTTCCAAAGGCTGAAAAGGCCCAGCTTCTTTAACCAAGTGGCCTGACCCTGCTTCCATCTCATGTGTGCTTCCAGCTTACACTTGAGGAGTGACAGTTCTCAATTCATTCACAGACATCTCTTACCCCCTTGGTTCAACTTCTTTTTCATCAGTCTGCACTGTTCTTGAGCCTGGAGGAAGTGATCGCTGGAATATCAACCCTTTCCCTGCAGTGCCAGCATTTCCCTGCAATCCCCAAGGGATCCTTTCAAGAAAATTCACTAAAGATAGCCCTCAAGTTCTCCCTCCTGAAGTCCATGGTTACAATTTTACTTGCTGCATTGTTCACTCCTCACCCAATACAGAACTCCACAATCTCATGGTCACTACACAGCCCCCAACCTTCACATCCCCCACAAGGCCTTCCCTGCTTTTTGGTGTGAGGCCCAGCAGCTACAACACTCCCTGTGGGATCCTCCACTATCCATGACAGGAAATTGTGATCAGTGCTTTTCAGGAACCTGCTGGGCTGTTGGTGGTTCACAGTGATGGTTCTGCAGCAGATGTCAGGGTAGTTAATGTCCCCCAGCAGAACCAATGTCTGTGTTTCTGAGGCTGCTCTGTGCTTGTGCATGTAGAAGGCCTCACCCATAAATTTGTGACTTTTATTCCAAACAAGAGAGAAGGCCTATGGAAAAGCAAATTAAATATTTTGAAACCTAATCTTGAGAAATTGCTGACTTAAATAATGGCATATATCTCCTCATTTTCTACTTCTCCACATCAGCTGATTCCCTCCAAAGGTATCTTGCTCCTTTATGACTCACAAACTAATGATGTCTTGTTTGTTTGTTATTTTCCTCTCTTGATGGTATCCAAATAACAAGCTTCTTGATGGTTATTAAAAAATTATAATGCGGAAGTGCTTAAAAATTTTCTTAACTAATTTCCCTCCCCATGAGTCTCTTCATCCATCAGGAAGAGAGAAGGCAGAACATTTCTCTCGCTACAGCACTATATATCTACCTTGTGATATAAATCTTTTTACAAGTGTTATTTTATAGATAAAATAGATTTGAAGAAGTCTTTATTGTTACCATGCTTTTCCTTAATGGGCTTGTTTAGGTACAGCTATGTCTAAATGGAGAATGATTAGCCAGAATACCTGGCTAATCATAGGGGTTTTATTACTGCTGAGTTGCTACATAGCCTTGGGCCAGTCTTTAAACTTCCAAGAACATTAATTTTATTCTCATTTCCTAAAGAACCATAGAAAGATCTTTAAGATCAGATACTACAATGATTGATGGTAAAGAGAGAAGATAGATGTAGAACAATTATGTTTGAACTTCTAAGTGACAGTTAATTGATGTATTATTATCCATCAAAGTATTATAATTATTTAAAGAACTGCTTATTCACTTTTGTCTCAAGTCCACAACCCAGAAAGTAATAGAAAAATCAATGGTGTTTAGCCACAAATACAACAATCTATCAACAAATTAATTGTTAATTTATAAGTCTTTCTCCTAATGTTCAAGCCTAGAGAGCCTTTTTTGAAAGTTTCTCTTCTTAACTGAGCTTACAAAATATGTAAGAAGAAAATGTGTCACAGGAAATATTTCTATTCAAAAGCAGATCTTATATGCTGGATTTTGAAGAAATGTACTTTAAATATTAAAAAACCGATTTAATTTTTCAATTTATCCGAAAATCTACTTCCCTTTCTACAGAGCTCAAACTTGCAAGTTTTATACCTGATCATGTAACTCTGCTATTAAATTTTTGTTAAAATCATGCAGAATGAAGAATTAGTATTCTATTTTTGCTAGAGTCTGACAAAACATCAAAAACCTCACTCCTTTAATTTTGTATGCAGTGCTTTTATTTCTAGTACATTTGTATGAAGAAGCTCATCATTTTGGAATTATGATTTGTTCCTAGAGAATTGTGATGCCAACTCATTGCCTTTTTATAGTTACCTACAAATCATTAGAAAACAGTGTTCTAAAGGGGGGAGGACACAAAATTTTAAATTTAATAAAAGCTCATGATGATGTAGAAGTTAGTGAGCAATTTTAACCTTGCTTTGTTCTATTTCTTTTTCATATATATTTTATAATTAATGGATTTTTTAAATGTGCCTTAAAGTAGCTTCAAAAGATGCTTACATTCAGATAAATGACCCTTGGGTAACTTTATCCACATTGTTGCTGTAGCATTCATTATGACAGAAGATATGTTAAGAGACTAGAGAAAGAATCTTCCTAATTACCTGTAGTATGGATATTATGTCAGTATTGTAAATTTATAATTTTTGCAGTTTTTTCTACTGTTCATCTTGTTGTGAGACCTAATGACAATAAATTAGTGCCTTTGATAGGTACGGTAATTAAAGTTCACTAACTGACACATCCAAAAGAACCATTTAGAGGTCAGTGGACATAGAGCTCAAATGTTGCAAAGTCTGGTTGACATCAGAGCCTTTTTACATGGACAACACTAAGCTATTTCAAGTAAGGATTTTTTCATTATCACTAAAATTATAAAACACAGTTTCTAAGCAAAATAAGTGATATCCCCCCAAGAAAAAGAGTGTCTTGGAAGTATGTCCTGCTGAAACCATAGTGTGTGTACAGAGACATAAGACACTTTCCCAACAGTACAAAAACATTTTACCTTCCTCCTCTGGTAACACCTGTTTCTCCAAGCAAGCTTTCAATTCTTTGAGAGTTTCCCTAGCATATCAAATTTCACACATGTTCTTGCAACTAGTAGAGGATTAGTAAAACATAGGCTTATGCTGTTCTCTTCTGACCTGTGTTCAATGGCTGAGGTCATGTTCTCTCTGAAAGCAGTATACTGTAAATTGGTTGTATCTATTTCTGCCTGCAATTCACGTTTATCTGTTGCAATAGTAGTAACAAGCTTAACCACAACCACCACAGAGTTTATTGAATTTAGAACAGTTGAATGACAATGTTTTTCTCTCACATTCCAGAACTGAATAATTTTCCTGCATGTTCTGAGACACCACAGACCTCCAATTGGAGAACTCAAGATGCTCTGAAGAGACATCAATACCTCAGATTATTCAGCTTAGAAAGAACCAAGCCAAAAGCCAATGCTATCACCAGTCACAGAAAAATCAGTGAACTTTACTAGAAAAGGTGAGAAACTGGAATTCAGAGCCAGCTGACCACCCCTGGTTTAAAACTCCCTGTTAGCAATAAATTGCTCTTTTTTATTAACATCATGTAAAATTAATCATTCACGTCAGCCTTGTGAGCATGCTGTTCTGGTCTGTCTTTAGCATCTGGGAAGCCAACACCAAGAAATTATAAGTCAGAGAAGTAAGTTTTAGAGGCAATGAATTAAAAATTAATTAAGCCATTAATGAAAACATAAATTGAATTAATGAAATTGAATCAGCCATTTATTGTTGATGTTTGAAAGACACTGTAATGAACTCATTCTATTCCTAAGGTGTGTATTTGGCTTATTTTTCTCCTTACAGAACTCTTACAGAGAGAAAACTCTTTATACAGAGAGAAAAGGACATATGTTCAATGAAACATATGTTCTCTGTGTGACCTCAACATGGCCTCACTATCACGTCAAATGATCTCAAGTTGCACCAGGGGAAGTTTAGATTGGATATTGGACCTTGTAAGCGCTGGAATAGGCTGCTCAGGAAAGTGATAGGATCATCTTCCCTGCAAGTGTTCAAAAGGCATGGGGATGTGAGACTTGGGATATGATTTAGTAATTTACATAGCAATGTGGGTGAACAGTGGTACCTAATGATTTTAGAGCTCTCTTCCAACTTAAATGATTCTATGGTTCTATGATTCTTAAAAACTGTATTAATTTACAAAACAACAAAAGAAAATAAATTAATGTAGCAGACTTTTTTCTGCTTTGAGAGTTACTTCAAACCATGATAAGATAATTTTAGAATAGGTGACTCATTACAGTGTTCCTCAAGATTTGGACAGTACAATATTCTATTTTTAGAGAAAATATTATTTTTCAGACTACAACAATAATCTGAGATCAAATCCAGTATTAAATAGAAAGTTTTCTGTTCCATGAAGCATCAGGATTCTTGTGATTAGAAGATCACACAAGATATAGTCTCATGTGAAGAAGTATTGAACCATAATAAGGGTCTGCTCCTCTTCTCTTCTGCCCATACTTGGCTTTGTCAGTTGTCCTTCACTTTAGCTCAGTTTCCCTACAGAAGGTGCACATCCCAGTACCAGAGTGATAAAAGTTGTCACAACAAATTATTCAGGTTTATTCTTGACAACTCCTGTCTGTGAATGAAAAGAAGACTATGAAGGTATTTCACAATGCACAAGGCTCCTAAGAACTGCTGGGAAAAAGCATTTTCATGTAGAACAGGTTCATTTTGCTGAAACCAGAATATGCTCAGATCTTGGTATGGAATTCAAGTCTTCTTTTTCCCTAGTGTCTTCTGCTCAGAAGAGAAAAAATGAACTCCCCAAATTATTTCACTCTCCCAAATATCGAAGAAAAAGCTGAAGACCTGTTTTAATGTACAATTTTCTATTATGATTCTAAAAAAAGTATCTTTCTGTCATGGATGTGTATTTTTGCCACTTTTACAAAAGTTTAAAAAGGCTTTAATGACCTGGGGTGTTGCTTTCTTCTAGAAGAAAAGTGAGTTTCATTAAATTGAAGACTGTAATCAATGTTGCCAAAGGCCCTTAGATTCATTAATACAAAATACATATGTAGTCTTTCAAGAGTTACAGAGTACAAACTTGTCTCAAGTGAGAAATAACACCTCCAAATCCAAGCTCTATCTAGACATAAACCATCAATGTGGGATGATCTTTTGTTGTGTCCTTGCCAATAAACTTTACAGTTATTTCCCTGGCTTCACTTCTGTTATTTTCTTTATCTCACTTCTTTTGTATTTTTCCTAGTATCATTGTCTTCACACTAAAACTATTTGAATGTTTATCACCCACATCAGAAGTATGTACCTCCAAATATTTGAAAGCACAGAAAAAGCTCAATACTGAAAGAAACACAGTAAGGTCTTCTGAGAAAGAAGCAAGGTCTTATGGAAATGTGGCTCTAAATCAAATTATCTGCTACATTACCAGAAATAACTGATACAATTTAAGAAAATAAATTTAAGAGCCACACCTACTATTATAACTTCATTGATACATTTTTACTTTAAAAAAAAAATTCATTGATTGCAGAGAAAGCTCAACATAACAAAACATCAGGTCAAGCACCACAGTGAAAAGTAATAAAAAAGTCTGTAAATGTGTATAGCCTATATGAATTTACAGCATTAGCTATGAATTCACAGTATTAGTTTCATCAATTTATTTACAGGAATCATGATCTTTATTATCTGTATAAGGAATCAGAGTTACAATGACTACTACCACCCCAAAATATAATACAAAGCAGGTTTTGTTTTCTTTTTGTACACCTATGAAGGACCATGTAGAAAGATTGTGAAATAAAAGCCTGAATAGAAAATAGTCTGTGGGTTTTCTGCTACCTGTAGAAATAGGAATAGGACACAGTCTGTGGAAGTTTCAGCTCGGGTGTCTGCACCATCTACCACAGGGACGACTGAAAACTGCACTTAAATGGAGCTGCTAAAGAGGCTACAGTGCAGACTTCAGACTGAAGGAAGTATCTAGACCTTTCTCCTGCGTCAGGGACCGGCTGCCTGGGGAAGATGTGCCCAGATGGAGAACCTCTTTTAGAAGGTGGCTGAAGTGCAGGAGGCAGTGAGAAGGTGCCTAGCATCAGACAGACTGAAAGGACTGAAACAGCTTGTTCCAAACAAAACCTACAGGGAATCCACAGAGCACAGCCAAACAAAAGCTCCTCCAACAGCAAACCAGAAGGGAGAGGAAAGAGTAATGGAGAAAAATGTACGTTTGCCATGGCAAGGACCTGCAGGAGAAAGACACTTACTCCAAAACCTGAGATGCCCTTGCAGAACAGCTTTGTTGCTCTGCAGACTGAAGAGGCTCTGGATGTTGACTATCCAGACTTCAGTAAAGTATTTGACACAATTTCCTGCAGCATTCTCCAGTAGCTGTTGTACATGGCTTGAAGAAGGGTATTCCTTTTTGAATGAAAAACTGGTTGGATGGCTGAACCTTGAGTCATGATGAAAGGATTTATACCCATATTGCAACTGGTCACTAGAGGTGTTTTCCAGAGGTCAGTGTTAGGGCTAGCCCTGTTTAACATCTTTATGGATGGTCTGGAGTGGGGATTGAGTCTGTCCTCAGTAGGTTTGCAGACAACACCAAGTTAGGTGTGACTGTTGATCTGCTCAAGGATTGAAAGACTCTATAGAGAGATTTTGACAGACTGGCTTGATGAGCTAAGGACAACTGCATAGGGTTCAACAAGGTGAAGTGCCGGTCATTTGGGTCACAACAACTCCATGGAGCACTACAAACTTGGGGAAGAGTTCTCTAAAACTCTGCCTCCAAAAAGGACTTCAGACTGTTAGTCAAAAGCCAGCAGTATGTCTGGGTTGTCAAGAAGGCCAATGGCATCCTGGCCTTTATCAAGAATAGTGTGGCCAGCAGGACCAGGGTAATTATCATTATCATTGTACTCAGTACTGGTGAGGCCACACCTCAAATTCTGTGCTCAATTTTGGGGCCCTCACCTCCAAAAGGACATTGAGATGCTGGAGGGCTTCCAGAAAGGGCAGCAGAGCTAGTAAAGGGTCTAGAAAACATGAGAAACAGCTGAGGGAACTGGGGCTGTTTTACATGGAGGAGACTCAGAGAAGACATTCTGTTGAGTCTCAAGTGAAAGGATAAGAGGAAATTACCTTAAGCTGTATCAGGGGAGATACAAATTAGATATCAGAAAAAAATCTTCTCTGAATGAGTAGTTAGGCGTTGGAATAAAATTGCCCAGGAAGATTGTGGAGTCACTGTCACTGGAAGTGTCAAAGAAGCCTCTGGATTTGGTACTAGGGGATATGGTTATGGTGCTGCTGGGTCAATGGTTTGACTTCATGGTCTTGAAGGTCTCTTCCAACCTTGATGATTCTGTGATTCTGTATTATCTCTTATATACAATACAGAAGGACACAAGCAATCCTGGAAGTTCTTGGATAACATTGATGATAACTTCCTTCTTCAAGTAATAGAGAAGTCAATGAGGAGATGTACTATACTGCACTTTGTTCTCACCAAAAAAGGAGGGCCTGGTGAGGAATGAGAAGTTCAAGGGCAGTCATGTCTGCAGTGGTCATGAAATGGTGGTTTTAAGGCAGCAAGGAGAGCACACAATAAGGTAATTACCTTGGAATTCAGGATAGCAGATTTTGGTCTATTCAGGGTTCTGCTTTGGATGGAAAAGGGACCCAAGAGAGCAGGTTAATATTAAAGAAATTTCAGGAGGGATGAAACAAAGAGGAAGTTAGGCAAAGGCAAAAAGAGTATCTTCTACTGATATGTGGTAAATGGAAGACTAGCGGGAAAGTGGGCTCTCTTGGGAGACCTGGTTTTTCAGGACATGGAAAAGGTCTCCTTTGGAGAGTACTCAACAATTATTTTGCCTCAGTCTTCACCATCAAGATTCCCAGCCACACCACCCAGGTTGCTAGAGGTAAAGGCAGGGGCTGGGAGGATGAACAACCACCCTCTGTGATAGAAGATCAGCTTCAAGACATCTAAGTAACCTGAAGGAGTACAAGTCCATGAGATCTGAAGAGTATAATTTCAGGTCCCAGGGGAATCTGCAGATGAATGGTTAAGCCACCATCCATCATATTTGTGAAGTTGTGGAAGTCTGGTCAAGTTTCCCACTGACTGGAAAAAGGGAAACATAACTTCCACCTTTAAAAAGGGGGGTAAAAGGGAGAACTGTGGAACTATAGGCCAAACAGTCTCATTTCTGTGCCCAACAAGATCATGGCATTGGTGTTTCTGAAAATCTTGCTAAGGCTCATCTAAAATAAGGAGGTGACAATCAACACAGCTTCATTAAGGGCAAATTGTTCTTGCCAAATTTGGTGGCCTCTTAGGATGGGGTTACAGCTTTGGTGGATAAGAGAAGAGGATCTGACACCGTCTACCTAGCTTTGTGCAAAGCCTTTAACACTGTCCCATGTGACATTCTCCTTTCTAATTTAAGAAGTATGGTTTTGATGGATGGACCTGTCAGTGGTATGGAACTGGCTGGACAGTTACGCTCAAAGAATTGCTTTCAATGGCTCCATGTTAGAGTGGAGATTGGTGTCCCTCAGAGGTCAGAACTGGGACTGACACTGTTGGTGACGTGTCTGGTGGATTGAGTGCATTCTCAGCAAGTTTGCTGATGTCATGAAGCTGTGTATTGGGGTCAACACACAGAAGGGATGGGACACCATCTGCAGGGACCTTGACAAGCTTGAGAGGTGGGTTGGAAATACAGGATCTTTCTCCTTTGACATCATTCTATGATTCTATTATATCATTTGCAGAATTTTCCATTTGAAATATCTTGGGATGCTTCCCAGGCAGCAGTCTTCAAGACAGATGAAAGAAGATCCTAGACTGGCATCTTGGGAACGTCTGCCCTATGGCTGAGACCAGTAATGACTAATTCTAAAACCTGTATATAGTCTCTCTAACTTGTAAGAAAAAATTTCTTGACATTTTTAAAGTTCTGGCTCTGGATACGACCATCAGCAATGGTGTTTCCTGAGCCAAAGGAAAATAAAGTTTAAATTATGTTTCTTTTCTAGACATAGAATTTTTTAAAAATTAGTCTGAACAAAGCACAAAAGTTTAACACCATAAATATCTCCTAATTATTTCATTCAATATGACTTCGAGTCTTCTTATTTGGAACAGTGGTAGTTAGATCCTCCACACTTTTGAAGGATTTTAGTTTGTCTTTTACAAGCATTTGAGTAATACCAAAGGAATCTCAATGTTTTATGGATTTTATCCTTCACAGACTTAAGGACATTAACTGAAGTTAATGATTTCACTCTAATGATGTTATTTGCTCCCTGGAGATTAACTTATAACTATGTACTCTGATTTCACTGATTTCTATTGAATAACTTTGTAGCAGTGAAAGTAAAGCAAATTATTATTTATTGTAGCTTGAACATTCAGAATATTGGACTCAGAATACTAATATGGAATGTCTATCCCATTCTTATGGAGCTTTAAAGAAAATTATGGCTATTAAAACCATGTCTGTTCTGGTTTTAGCCATGTCATTTTATGCTACTGGATTTCCTAGGTGATTAATTTCCTACTTTTATGTTAAAAGTACAATGCAAGGGTATTTGTCTCTCTAGACTTTTAGTAGAATTCCATGGCACATTTATTTAGAAGGCTTCTGGTAGGTCCTGCAATACCAAATACATAATGTTTTTTTTTTTTTACCCGAAGACCTCTTTCACCTTTTCCTTTTCCCTTGAATTATGAATTAATAATCCATGTATTCATATTTTCCACTTGTCAAATTCAGGCAACAGTGAAAATAAGCAGCACAAATTGGCAGATAATGCACCTTATTTCCATGTAGAAGCAGGTGCATTTTCTTCAGCATAAGTGGCAGGATGATGCTGATCCACTTTGACAGGCAGGCAGATCTAAAATTACTCAGCACACTTTGCCACTGGTTCAGGGAAAGTCTCCCATGAGCTTGTTCTGCAATTCTTCAGTCCCCAGAGTGTTAATTAAAATTTGCTGGATAATATTTGCAAGGCTCAATGGTTACAGCAATTATCAGTTACTAAATGTTAGTGGCAGAGATGACACCTGATGATTGGACACTTTATTCAATATATTCAAGAGGGTTTCTCCTCGCCTTCTTTTTTTTTTTTAAATCTTCCCTTCAGTTCTTGAAATAGCTGGATCAGCTAAGTGTCTCAATCAGCCTTTAGACTAAAAATTACTCAGATAGGAGTTTAATTATCTATTTATCCTTGAGTTTCTTTTCAGATGCCAGTAAAACTCTTGCAAACGAGGAACAGAGTTGTTACAAAAGCCTTTAGAAATGCAGGGGTCAGCTAAGGACACTGAAAGGAAGAGAGTACCTTCTAAATATACTTGCTGCTCAGTTCAGATTTGCTCAACAAAGTTTTAGACTGGAGACTTGATAATCACACATGCAATAAACAACCTCCTTCAAATTACTGAAGTCCAACTATCAATAAAATTTATTGTGTAGGTGTCTACCTTTTTCTCTCTCCCCTTAAAGTTTCATCAACATATTGAAACACAATCACTTTAAAAAAATATTTTTACGTTGTTTTGTTACTAACAGAAGAAAGTTTGCTTATAGTTTGAGTCATTTTTATTTAGATACTTAATACTTTAGCTACTTTTACTCCAAATCCTTTGACATTTCTGGTCAGTTTGTTGCCACTGTGCAGCACTCCTGCTCATTAAGAACCTGCTCTTCTCTGTAATGCAATGAGATCCTGTCCTTTTTTATTCCCAAGACTGGCCAGCTCCATGAATGAGGGTGCACTGAACTGACTAAGTATTTGCAAGCTCTGTGGACAGTTTTCAACTACAGTCATATTGCCTCTGCCCCTCATGACTCTGCAGTAATCACAGAAGAGGAACAAAGTTAGTAGGCTTTGTCTCTGACTAGGCACTTCCATAAACCTACCCAAAGGCCAGAAAATTCACTGCAATATTTGTCAGAGATAGGCAACACAAAAAAGTCAGCACATGGAACAGAGTGGAAAAAGCACAACAAAACCAGCAAATTTATGTACGCCTGCCAGGTGTTACATCACAGGATATAGTTTTCTTCATTTAACTGAAATGCTTTCTGGGCAAGAAAAAAAGAAAAAGAGAGAAAATGCCGGGGAGGACAGAGCTGTAGGACTCAACAAGACTATTTAGAGTTCAACTTGAAAGTCATATCACATGACAAAGTATGGCTTAATGCTGGGAACGGCAATGAATTAGATTCATTAGGTAAGTTCAGTTGACTAAACCAGCACCTGTGTGTCCCTAGACTTTTCAAATGGCTAAAGAATAACATTTCAGATTATTCTATGGGAAGAATCCTGTTCTGTGTAGCAAAACAATCTGACACCAGTAGTCAAAAGACAAGAAGACAAGTTAAAGGCAAAAAGAAAGCCAACAAGAAAATTAAAATCATGAAAGAAAAGAAAAAAAAATTAAAACAAATCAAAGCATGGAAAGAAAGGAGTGGGGTGGGAGAAGAATTGGACGTCATAGGGGTAAAATATGTTCCCAGAAAAAATATGGGGAAAAAAGATAATAGACATAAATGTCTTACCTAATTTAAAATCTTAAAAACAACAAAAATACCCCTTAATTCCTAATATTCTATTGTATTCCATGATGGATATGTTTTGTTTCTATACACATTACATAAACTATTGAATATTTTATTTGAAAAACACTCTCGGTACATAGATGGTTTTTCAAAGCTTCTTTAGTCCACGAAAATAACATGTTCTTCTCATAACACACTTACGTGCATACCTCTGAGAGCATTGGAACAAACTTCAACATCTGAGTCTCACTAAACACAAGAGGAAGTGCAGCTACTCAGGATGATTTCAACCACCTGATCTTCTGAAACATAAGCAGAGATCCATTGAAACCTGCATCTATTCCTGGGAGCATATTAGTGTCTGTAGTGCTTTGGTCCAGAAAGGTTTTTTTTCATGCAAGTATTCTGATCAAGAACAGAGACCAGCAGGTTGGGAATTAAACAGCAACTAGATATTCCCAAAAATAAGAAGTGATTAGTGTTAAAAGAAAAGAATATTACTTTACATTTGACTTCCCTTAATTCTAAACAAGTGCTAAGATGACTTTTAGTATTAGAGAAATCATGTTAAGTAAAGACTAGAAAAAAGAAGCTCAGAGAAAGAAAGGGCAGTAAGTTTAGGTGTGGATGACTGAGGACCAAGGGGTTTATCTCTATCAGACTCAGCAGGACAGAGTTTCAATGTCACTCTCTCTTACCTCTTTTCAAATCTGTAGTGCAGATTTTAACCTAGGGAAAAAAAAACAAAAACACTTTTACCTACGTTCTTAAATCATGAAGCAAAACATTCTTTTGTCACTCAATTTCCCTTGAGAAAAAAAAAAACAAAACCCAAAAAAAACCTAAGGCATCACAAGAGTTTGGAGCAATGGGCAAACAAGAACCAGCTGAAGTTCAGCAAGGGGAAGTGCACAGTTCTGTACTTGGGAAGGCACGGCCCCTTGCAGCAGTACATGACAAAAATCAACAGACAGGAAGAAGCCTTGCAGAAAAAAGATCCAGGAGATCTGAAGAGAGAGGTGAAGAGCCAACACTATTCTCTTCTGGTGAAGATGGCCAGCAGTGTGCTGGGCTGCATAAGGACAAGTGTTACCTGCAGGTTAAGGTATGTGATCCTTTACTGCTCTCAGTATTGGTGAGGCCACACTGCTGGGCTGCCTGTTGCTGGGAATTTAAGTTTGAGGCACCAACCCCTTCATCACAGGACCCTGAGGTTCAAACCCACTCACAAGGCCACATGAAGGCAGCACCTGTACCCAATGTAGGGAATGTCTTCCAATCCTGTGTGGCAGTGAGGTGCCCAGGATTGTGAACTGCACACATTGCAAGTGGAGAACAACCATGGGGAATATGGTGGTTGCTATTCTGTCTGCCTGCCACCAGTATAGATGATAGATTAGATAGATAGATGATAGATAGATAGATAGATAGATAGATAGATAGATAGATAGATAGATAGATAGATGTTTGTGTGAATGTGTATGTTTATGTGTTTGTGTGTGTGTGTATGTATATATGTGCACATCAGTGTAAGAGTACAGTGCCCAACTTGTCCTTGACAATTCTCAAGCTTTCTCTGGACATGGTTCTGGGCAATCAATAGTTTCATCTCTTCTAACCTGTGATTCTGTGGTCTGAAACTCAGGGAGTGGAATCACAGTTTTTGTTCCTTGCCTAAAACATCAACCTAGCTCTTGTACAGAGATATCATTACAGATGCTTCCCCTATCCATTTTCCTCTTATATCATAAATACTTGGCTAGTATTTGCCACAAAGCTTTTAGCTTTATCCCATCCTCAATACTAGAGATTTCTATCACATTATAGTCAGTTAGTATAGATCAATGAGATATCATTCTGGAAAAAGTATGCCAACACTACCTCATCATTCTGTTTAGTTCTGATTTTTTTTTTTTTTGTTAGGTATGCCTTGTTGCTTTTTAAAACATGGCTTGAAATAGGAGTTCTGGAGAATTTGTCAGGCAACATTAGTCCTGTTTTTGACATTGATGGTACTTGGCAGCACTGCAACTAGGTTCCAAAAATATTGACAAGATGGTTGAACTGGTGTCTGGAGATAGCTCTTCAAACTGAATTTGGACCATTTTGCAAAGTATGTTGAGTGGGCATTTTATCTAAAAGCATATTTTTTTCTTGCTGTGTGAATGGTTTCTGACTATGTGTGTAGTTGTCAAAATAAATTCCCCTGGGAAGAGGAATATCATCCTTCCTGTGCAGAAGAACAGTTAACATTTGGTTGGCAATATGAAGTAAAGGGTTTGCTAATGCCAGAAAAGAGTGCTGAGTGAATTACAGAAAATTTTACTGTGTATCCACTTTTTTGGGTAATATAAAGATCTTGTCAGAGGTTTTTGCTCTAGCTCAAGGGGGTTTTAGGTGTGTTTTCTTGTTTGCTGAATTACTTAGGAAGGGTTTCTCTTAGAGATTTTTAATTTGTTGGGCCTTGATCTGTGGGACTTCACTTTCTTCCAAAGAAGCATTTCAGTCATCTTTCATTGATCTTCATCATCTTAAATCAGACTCAATATCAAAAACCTTTTGAAAGGAGCAAGTTTGTGGATAATCAGCTCTGTGATTGCAACGCAGAGGGCTTATGCACACATTCCTTTCTTTTCCCTTTTTTTTAAGCACTTTTACCAAGACATTACTATCATTTAAATAATATATTCTCCATTCTTCATCTTTTCCATAATGAATTGGGGTTTTGACACCGGTTAAAAATATGTTCAAAAATTTCATGTGTTTTAAAATAACAACAACACTTTACTCATTTCTGAAATTTTGAAGGAAAAAATTGGTGCATAGAAGCCCTGTTCATACTAGAAATAACTTTTTTCATCAATCTATATATGCTATGAACTGAGTATAGCTTCACTTGTCAAGTGGCTTCTGAAGTTATGTAACTTAAGCCACCTCATGTTTTATGCTACATCCCATGTGAGATTAAGGTCATCATTTACCATTTATGGAATCTGGCTGTGGAGCACTCAAATAAACTGGCATACATTACAGATTTGTAGGTTTGGAGTGCAACTAGTCCAAGAAGCAAGAAAAAGATCTCCAAACATCTTTTCCTCACTTACTGCTTTCCTGGAAATGTTGACAGTATTGCCAGTCCTTGGTAATGCCTGCTATTTTGTTTTGTGAAAAGGCAATAGCTAGTAATGTCTCCCACAACCACTCAAACCTTTTCTGCCTTCTCTACATTAAGCTACACTGCAATGAAAACTTACTTTCATCCAGATAAATTTATTAGCTCTTTTAAATATTCCACATGTAAAAGCTTTCTTCAGAGAAAACATTCCTTCTTCACTTTCTATTTGTTTGGGTTTTTTGAAACAATTTTTTTTTCCATTCAATATTCTCCATAAAAAGGTTTTAACTGTTAACCACTATCAACAATTCTAAAAGCAACAATAAATTAACGTAAATGTTGCCTCCAGACATGGGCAAAATGTGACACCAGCTGAAAAATCACAGACTAATATCCAGGATATGAAGTCAAACCAGCAGTCAGCACTGAAACCTGGAGTCTGGCTGAATAAAAATATTTCTTCAGCTCTTCAGCTGCACAAAAGCAGCTTTTAGCACTACTTAAATATCCAGATACATCCACTTTTTAGTTTCACTTAAATATACTTAAGGATAAACAATTTCCAAAACAAAGTAATGTTATTAAAAGTGCACATTCTTCTTCCTAATGTGGGCACAAATCAGGTCAGACAATTCCAACATTCTTCACTTCAGAGAACTAGAGACTTTAGGAAGCATGTTCCCATTTCTCACATTCTGACTCTAGATACGAAACATATCTAAACTACACCAAAGAGACCACAATTCATGTTCATGATATAGGAACATACATACTTTTCACTCATGAGTGGTGTTGTCATATGTAGTGGCTAATGAGAGAACCCCTACTTGAGAACAGATAAATCTCAAACCTTCTGAATAATTATGAAACATTTTGTTTTATTTATAAATCTCCCTCATTTGAAACTGTCCCTTGATTTTTAAAGCTGTCATAGTTTTGTAAGCACTAATAATGGTGTCAGCCAAAGCCAAAAACTGATGAACTGTCTGTGGAGGGGCCTCTCTTCCTGGTACTGAATGCCGAAGAAACACAGTGAAAAGTCAAAAGCAGAGCTGTAAGGGAAAAGAGAGGACAGAGATGGATGAAAGATGACTTAGAAGGAATGAGGGAGGGAACATCTGTACTGCACTTCACTGATGATAATCTTTGCACAGTTTATGACACAGAGGCGGTGGGAACTGTGAGGTAATCATTTTACTTGCCTGTCAACTGCAGAGAGTATTTCAAATTGCAGGGTGAAATTCTGGCTCCATTGACGTGAGAGACAAAGCTCCTGTTGATTTAAATGAAGGCCAGGATTTCTATGGATTCCCAGAGAGGGGCAGACAGGCAGAGTGGCAGCTGTGCCATCTACATGACTGCGTCAGTCTTCATCAGGATCTCAAAAGCTTTTCTTCAGCTCAGTTTCCAGAAATCTACAAGACATTGTATAACACAGACGTTTTTTTAAACAAGCTAAATTTAAAATGAATTTTAGAGAATCTGACCCTAGTTTGGAAAATCTGTGCACAAAAAAAAGCATCCTTACAAGCTAATGCATAGGTCTATACATATTTTAATTAATATTTCTGAATTTTTTCTTTTTCCCTTTCCTTTAGCTTTAATCTATACAAAAATGGCCTCAGAGCATGTAACAGATGGAAAAATATCTTTAGTTATAGTTGTCAAACTAGAGATAGTCCTCCAATCATGACTGCAAGAAATTTACATCTCAGAGGCAAAAAAGAAGTTGTGGCAAAATGTCTGAGGGTGTACAGGTATGAATTTCACTGAACAAGTTTTTCTCCAGATTAACAAGTAATACATGGACGTACAGGGTGAGGAGAGTAGACCTGATAGGCTGCGGTGCAACATTTTTAGAGAAGCACACTTTTCTGTAGGGGATTTTAATAAATGGGGGATCATGGTAAATGAAAAAATATATTCGAAAGAGGAAAGTGCCTAACCATGGTATTGGACGTGCAGTAAGAAAAGGAATCTGGGATAAGAGGGACAAGCTGGAAAAATGAAAGCCCAAAATCAGTCTTCCTATAAGTCCCTATTACAGGGGGGTATTTATTCTCAACTTAAATACTAAATTGGTGATAACACAGAGGAGTGATCATTCAGTATGTTAATTGAGTCACCCAATGAGTCTCTGATAAAAAGCTGCTGGTATGCATTCCTTATCACCTTCAAAATGTGAAGAGCTCCCTATTTAGTGACATTGACAGCCTACCCTGTACACACCTCTTGCAGACACTACTGTGAAGTAGTGGAGACAGATGGCATGTCAAGAAACTAATTTCAAGTGGATTATAATTTTTTCTTTTGTGCATGTACTGTTGTATATCCATATACACAATTATCTGTACATATATTCACATATTTCTGAATATAAAAGATTCTATAACTACTTCAGTGTGTCCACAATATATAAACACACTAACACACACCTCTGTGCGGACATACACACCATACACACACTTGACAGGGTATCTTGAGCATATGGCAACTATGTTAGAAGTTGTTTCGTTTGAAGTCCATCAAAAATGTGCAAGAAGCTGATAATGCCCAATTTTGCTCAATAGAGAAAACAGAGATCAGATAAAATACGGAGTTAAATGTTACTGAGTCTAACTGAATTAACTATTCATAACAAAATCAAAAAAGAAAAAAACAGAACACAGTATGTGTTCCTACTTATGTTTTGAAGGCATAGTAGCAATATATGGGTGAGAAACAGGAAGTTCAAGTGAATCAAAAAACCTGTGAACAGGCGATCTAAGATTCTGCACGATACAAAATATGTCATGATATAGTTATACCCTTTCACATTTTATATTCTGTAGAAAGTGGAAGAACTTCTGAAGAAATTAAATCTGAATAACAACAAATTATTTTCATGGTTTCAGACCAGTATTTTTACCTGACTTCTTGCTTTCTAGGCTTATCTTCTGTGGAATTGGAGTGTGATTTGTAACTTCTTAAATTCACACACACTCCTTTTTTATACTCATGGACAACACTCTTTGCCTTGGATGTTTGTGCTGTATGTATGACCATTCTGGTTTTTGGGGTTGGGAGATATTTGTTTAAGGGAAGAAGTCTTTTAAATTTAATGAATATTCATACACAAACTATTCTCTTAGATAGTCATCTGTGGGCAAGGTTAAAATATTCCTCCTTTGTACCAAATATTTATTCATTCCCATCAGCACAGTTCCATGTAATGACTGCTTAACTGTTGTTGTGATTTAACCCCAGTTGGCAGCTAAGACCCAGGCAGCCCCTCCCTCACCCCCCACCCAGCAGGATGGCAGAGAGAAATCAGTGTGTTGAAGAAAATACAGTTTAGTAGGTAAAGCAAAAGCTGTGCACAGAAGCAAAGCAAAACATGACATTTAGTCAGTGCTTCCAGTGGGCAGACAGGCAATCAGCCATCCTCAGGAAAGCAGGGCTCCCTCACGCACAGCAGTTAACTTGTCGTGAACGTGCGTTCCTTACCGGGCACACAGCACCAATTCACACTTGGAGCAGAGAAATTTCTACTTTTTGTTCTAGCTGGCACAAAATAGAGAGGTAGGTGGGAACCAGCAAAAGGTTGGCTTATTGATCATCAAAACTTTATGGTGTTCCTATATTTTCAAAAACAAATATATCAGCATTCACTGAATACAAATTACAGAACTTTTTTACTAATTAGTATCAAATCCCTTTTTGCTGGATATGTTTCTTGCTTCTTATGCTAATTAGTGGACATGTCTCCATTTGAGGTTGGGGTCCATTTTGAGTAGGTGGTGAATCAGTCAATGATTGCAATCACTCACTGTCAGAATTACCTTAAGTCCAGATACTGTTCCATTCTGCTGACTTTTCCTGGTGGTTTTTGCCCAGCCAACCCATTTGTCTTTGTATTGTCTTGTCCTTTCCTTAAAGAAAAAGATCAGCCAAGATTAGCCAATGTTCACCATGCAGTTTTTTAATCATAGCTGTCTGGCTATAGCTACTGCTTAGCAACCAAAAAATTTGCAAAGTTAGAGTCAAATATTGAGACTCTCACATCTTGCAGAGCTCCATGTTATTTAGGGAAACAAACTCCACTATTCTGAACATCTCCACTTTCTTTCTTCTCCCCCTAAGCTGAGCATGGAGCCATATGGCATCTCTTTGGTTACTTGGTATCATCTCTCCCAGCTGCTGCCCCTCCTGACTCTCCACGCATCCCCAGCCCACCCGCTGGTGGAGTGGGGTGAGAATCAGAAAAGTCCTTTACACGCTGTAAACCCTACTCAGCAATAACAAAAATATCCCTGAGTTATTAGTGCCCTTTCAAGCACAAGTCCAGAACACAGCTCCATACTAAGTACTTTGGAGAAAATTAAGTCTGCCCCAGCCAGTGAATCAGTTTGTTTGATTGCAGAGACATCAGTTTGGTTTGCAAAGAGAAAGCTCCAAGATTTTGTTATAAATGTTTAGGGAAAACTAGTAACTAATGTCACCTGAGATAGTTTTCTCAAAATTCAAGAGATATTTCAATTTTCATAAATTCAAAGTAGGCATAAAATTTTTTATTTTGATTCTCAAAAAAGAGAGAATACCTGCTCTAAAAATTGCTACCTTGGACTTTTTTCTTCCACTCCTCTAGAGTCCTTAAATTTGATTTAAAGTCAAATGCACAGTTGAAGACCTCAAGTCATATGAATGGAAGACAAAGCAAAGATATGAGAACATCAAGAAGGAGCACCTCTCTACACCTGCTGTACAGTCTGAATATTTGATGTTCTATTCCTCTCACACATACATTATCTGCTCTTGATTTAATAATGGCAAAACAGGAGATTTTGCTTTTAATATAAGCATGTGTTACTTCATTCTATACCAAGAATATGTGAATGCAGGTGGTAGAGGACTGTAGTCAATTCTCATGTTGTTAATACAGATGTTATATTTATACTGGATTATTTCTTTATGGAACATATTCCAAATCTGAAGTTTTTGGTATGTGGTACAGTGAACAACATTGTTTCTATGTATTCTTAATTATGCTAACTTGCTATCTGCCTAATATTAGGTTCAAAGAGGGACAATTTCCCATTATTATTCAATATAATTAAAATATATTTGCATTAAAATAGTTTTTGGATTGCAAGGGCAAACATCACAATTGGCAAATAACTATTCACTGAAGAAAAATTGCACCACCTTGATTTGTATCTTTTGTAGGTGGACTGTGGCAAAGTCAATATAAACTGGCACTACATGTATTCTCCAGAGCTTCCTGTTTCACTCCATAAATGGACAATATAGTGTCAAGAACTGAATTTTAATGCCATAAGTGGTATTGCACTACTTGTACAAACTATTGTTGTTAGCAACAGGCTAAGGCAATCAAGATCCTGATTTCTGTTTCCTTTCTTGTGTGCTGAACAACCTTGTGAAACTCATTTTATCCTATTGTGCTCTTATTTACCCACCTCTCATGTAAAAGAGTACTTTAAGTACTTTAAAATCCTTATACTAAAGGAACTGCAAAAGTGATTTATTGTTCTTTTAAGATGTAACAGCTGAAAGTCAAAAAGTATAAGCTGTCCTCACATAATAGATGCTAATATATGACTCTAGCAAAATGGCAAAAGCTCCTGTACTATGGATTGGGAAGCACAGTTGGATTTCACTATGTGTTGGTTGAACCAGACCTACAAAATTGGTGGATCCGTATGTGGATCAGTGTAGTCCTTCACAGCTACCCAAAGAATTCAAATGCCCATCAGTCACAGGAGACAAAAAGAGATCTAGTTAAGTTCCAGGAAGTGGTGCTGAGAAAAAAACCAGAGTGGTGCTCTGTGTGAAAAGCTAAAAACTCTTCCAGAAATGATAGTGTGTTTGCAGTCCTAAGAGCTAGACTGAACCAAGTCCAAATCATTAGTTTTTTAACATATTAATTTTAGCCAGGCTCCTTAGTTTTAATTAGAACTACATCTGCATACACTTTGGAGAGTAGCAGACTGGGATGGGAAGTCTTATTAAAATAATTTTGCCAGGCTCCTGGGAGAGGCTCCTCAGGCATAGGTCATTCAAGTCAATGGCAAAAAAAAAGCAAAATTAAGCAGTCAGCCAAGCTACCATAGAACACATTCCTGCTATTTAACAATAACAAAAAACCCCTGCAAATAAAGGTGTCATTCAAGAAGGTAGATGAAATCCTGGATTCACCCTTGAACTGCTGGAGACCAACACTACTGAAAAGGATTTGAGGGTTCTGGTCAATGGCAAATTGAATATGGCAACCCAGAGGGGCAACCCTGTCCTGGGGGCATCAGGCCCAGCATCAGCAGCCAGGCAAGTGAGGGGATTGTCCTGCTCTGCTCTGAGCTGGGGCAGCCTCACCTCCAGTGCTGGGAGCAGTTTTGGACAATGCAATAGAAAAACAACACTAAGCTATGAGCATCCAAAGGAGGGCAGTGAGGATGGTGAAGGGTCTGGAGGGGAAGCTGTGTGAGGAGCAGGTGCTGCCTCTTGGTCTGTTCTGCCTGGAAAATACTGAGGCAAGACCTCACTGAGGTTTCCACTATTTTCACGAGGGAAGAGGAGGAGCAAACATCTGTTCTCTGTGGTGATCAGTGACAGGACCTGAGGGAATGACCTGAAGTTGTGTCAGGAGAGGTTTAGGAAAAGGTTAAGAAAAGGTTCTTCCCCCAGAGGGTGGTTGAGCGCTGGAACAGGGAAGAGATCATAGCACCAGACTGACAGAGTTCAAGAATGGTTTTGGTCAATGCTCTTAGGCACATGGTGTGACTCTTGGGGTACCCTGCTCAGGGACAGGATTTGGATTTGATAGTCCTGATGGGTCCCTTCCAGCTCAGCTTATTCTGTCATTCTGTGATAAAAGAGCAGGGATTTTGTGCCCCTCTTTTCCATCACTAGCAGCAGAGACTCCCGCATGTTATCACACAACACCTCCTTCTCCATATGGATACCCTTTTACTGAAATAGAAAATAATCTCAATTTTTACCACTCTCCCACTTTGCCTTAGATTAAGGGCATGGACTACTCTGAACTTGCCTTTTCCTTAGCTCTGGGGTAAGGGCAGGAGAAGAACATCAAACTTCTTTTTTTTTTTTTGCCCCACTACCACCTTTTCTTTCCCTCTAATCAGGTATTCCTCCCAATATACTATGCCAAATCATGGCACATGATATTAGCAGGGCAGGCAAGTAAGCTTATTACTGTTCAGAATACAGCTCTTTTTCCTGATATCATATCTGTTTTCATTATGTGATGCTGCAGCTGGTGGTAAATAGGAAGCAAATTCTAAGCCTGTGTAAGATAGACTTGAGACCCCTCTATAGAAAAGACTGCAAGATACCTGAGAAGTTTAGTAGCTTACTCTGCTATTTTTATGACAGTATAGTAAATATCTTCAGATGTTCTCCTCATCCCCCACTGCCACTTGCCTAGCTACCATCAGCATTACTTTTTGCCTGACTGGGGTAGAGCAAGGCAGGGGAGAAAGTAGGGCAAGGTAGAAGAGCTGTGTGAGAGCAGGGAAGGCTATACCCAATACCCATAAAAAATTTGTTTTTAAATCCCTGGCTATCACAGATAGTGGCTGCTGCTAGCATTTAAGATAAGATTAGTTAGTGTTGTGCTATCAGCACCTCCATATTTTCCCTACAGGGACTCCTTCTGACAGGCTGAAGCTGGAGGCATGTCTGAGGATTAACACGAGCTAATGATTATACACTAAAGCTTTGGAACTGTCGGACTAATAGGATTAAGCAATACCAGATGCAGGTCCCCGTTCAGGTTAAAAATGCACTTTTTACATTACAAAGTCAGACAGATCCCTTTGAACATGCAATGAATATGGATGTTTTCAATTATCACAGTCTTCCAGGGCTATACGATATGGTAAATTAATCCCTTTAGAACATCGGAAACAGGACAAAATAGCCTTCTTGAAGCTGAAATCCCTCGTTTTAGATTTTCTTTCATGGGGATAAGCAGTGGTGCACCACACATAATTAATCTTATTACAAACAGGGAGAAAAGAGAAATATATTTAAAGAAAAAGAAAAAAAAGGCCAAAAAATTGTTTAAATATTTGAGAAACTAAGGGGTGGGGGAGGTGGGAAAACTTCAAAATCAACATCTCTTAATTAATTTCCACAACAGTGAAAAATGTGAAGATTGTTCGGCAAATTAGACTATTTTTCTGTCCTTCAGGCAGCAGTAAAACAAAATAAATAATAATATTAAATAACATATTTCAGGACATGCATAATAAAATATGGTTTTTAGCAGAACAAAAGGTCTTAGAACCTTAGAAGGGTTCAAGCCTGGTGGTTTTGGACAGAAAGTTGTCTGAAGTGGCATGAAAATGGCTCCTTCAAATTTCTCTATAACATTTGCAATTTCTATACAGGAGGGAGGAAAGACAGAAAAAAACAGCTTAAAAAAAAAGCAGAATGGTGTCATAGTCAGACTGACTGAGACCTCAGACTCTTTAAATTTGAATTTTGAGAGAAAACGTGGAAGCAAAATTACTTGGCAGTAAAAAGTAGTTGCAGGGAACCCTTGAAAAGATTGGTCATTCGGTTTGTTTCAGTGGCTTTTGTTTTAAACAGACCTAGTCTTGAATGAGCACTAGCTCTTCTACCTTATTTGAAAGAGTTTTTTAAAAAATAAATCTGTATGAGCGAGACAGGAAAAAAATATTTTTTTTTTTTTTGTAAAAACCAAATTTTGGGATTGGATATGAAATTTGGTTGTTGAAATTTTTATCTTAACTCTTCCATGGGACTTGTCCCACTGATGATCAGCAGCATGCAGAATACTTCAAGGCTGAGTTTAGACTTTGTATGCAGATTAATGGCATTTAACTTACAGGATCATTGGTTCTCATCTCAGAAATCAGTCAATCATTCTGACTTTCATTAAAGGTAGGAGTGATGCCGAAGGTCTTTGTTTTTTGCCATATCATATGAGTGTATGAAGTGGGTTGGAAATCAGTGCCCTAGAACATGGCTGGAAACATAACATGCATCATCATGACTCATGGTGCTTCTTGGAAAGTAAAGAAATAAGGAAGTTGGAGCAGATTTCTTCTGGAAGCAAATATCAGACATGTTGAAGACTAAAAGCAAGCCCAGACACCAGCTGGAGTTTACAAAGATAATGAATGCTTTAAATTCAAAGAACAAGTAATTCAAATTCACTTCCACATTTTAATGTGCTTTATTTATTACCAAAAAACCCACCAACTAAACAATCAAAAACCAACCAAAGTTGATTTTTATTCCACTTTATTTTCATTTCACTTGGTAGCTTACAAAAACAGATAATTCCATGCATACAGCTAGTCATAAGAAAACATGTACTATAAAAGCCTCAAACAAAAAGTGATGCTGAGAAAAAGGAAAGATTTCTCCCACATTTAGCTGACACTGCAGCATACTGCTTAACAGTTTGAGAAATTACAATCTCAGAACATCTAAGGGATAGAACCTACCTGAGGATGAGTATTTGATGGTCTGAGGTTTTTTAATATTTCCCTCTGTCTGCAGTCAAAAGCAGGCCATTTCTCCATAGCTACTCAGGAGCGCGTTCATAATTAAAAAAAAAATATAATAAGGCCACCGTTTTTATTTTCAAGTACTTCTCAAACTGTGATTGTTTTTTCTTGTTCTAACCTAAGTATATTCTTCATATCACCATCATTACCATCATAACCTGGAGAGAGTAGAGGAAGGAACTTTTTAAGTACAAAAAAACATTACAACATGAACATCAGCATATTAATCATCATAACTAAATGTATGAAGCAATTCCCATGTTTCTCTCTCTATAATGATATATTATTATGTAAATACAGGATGACATGATGACAAGAACTTCTTCTGCAGTTTTGGAAATACTCCCCATATCCCAGCCATTTTCTTCATTTGAAACAGTTACAAAGAAAATTTATGCTCTGTATTCTGCAATTAAAACTTCAGAAAAATGTGGCAAACTGCAAAGACACAGACTGTAGCTGTCCACTGCCATTAACAAGAGAAAAGTGTATTGTAGCCAGACCTTTTCATTAAAAGTTTCCCCATCTCTCTATGCGAGCAGAGGTTAGTGCTCTTCTGCAGCACTTATTGACAACGAAATGGCTGTTTGGAATATGGATTTGAAACACTCTTGTCTTCCTGAAAGACAGCAGTTCTGCGGAAGGCTCTCGTCTTCTTCATCAGCTTCCTAAATGCATTTGGGGTCAGCTTTGTGTCAGTTATGATTCATCTTGTAAAGCTTTATCAGTTTACACTTGGAACAACAAAACCGTGCACCTGATCACAGTGACACACTAAGCTTAGTAACACCTTTCAGTCAGACCTTTGTAAAAAAGGTGAACAAATTAAAAAAGTTTTGCCCTATCCTCTTCTTTTCTCATTTTGAAGTTCTTCCGGTCACTATCAGAAATTATTTGTGCACTTTGTTTGCACTGCAGTTCTGGGACATTTTTCAATGCCATCTGTGGGGCCTTAATCTTTTAACAGGAAATTTGCCTCTAATGACACAACTAAGCACAGAGATATATTTCATCTTCTTAACAGTTCAATGAAAGTTGAGGCTTCATTTTTCTTTATTTTTTTTGTCTTCATTTCTTTTGTGAAAGCACTTGTGGGAAGAAGAAGTAATAAAACAAAACAACAGCACTAAAAGGAATGCAGTTTGTGGGAGAGATGAAAAAAAGCTTACAAATACATGAGACAAAAAATATAATCTGCCAAAAATCTCCAAGAAAAACCCTTCTTATAAAATGTGTTCATCACATAAGTGACTACCTTCAGTAAAATACTACTGTGCCTGAAAATCAGAGTAATATAATCATCTTTACTGTAATCACTTATTGCTTATATTACATTCCAGTCTCTCAGCCTATTCTGATGTTTTCCCTTTTTACATCTCTGTTTAGCCAAAGCATTTGCCTTATTATTTGTTTTTCCTACACCTATAAAATAGTTCACATCTGCTAAAAATTTTGGGTCAGTTTTGGGGAAGTTTATAATTATCAATTAATAATTTTATCAACTGCATAAAAAATCTACACTGAGGAAATTACATCTTTAAGAGGAAGGACTTACAGAAGCCTAATATTTACCTCACATAGATAATTCCACAGGAAATGTTGAAATGAATGGATAAAAATATTTCTACATAAAAAGTACTGACAACCAAGGTACATTTGTAATTTTGAACAATAATTTTGAAGTAATTTGTATTATAGGTGAACAAATAGGTAGATAGAGCAAGCTCTCAGAGCAATTAGGTTTAGTGTGTAAATCTATTTTATGCACAATATTCAGTAAAATAAACCCTATTTCTTTAAGTTATACTGATCTATCATAACAGTATCTGGTGATTCAGTTGGGAAACTTACTGCTCCTCTTGTTTACCGTCATCATGTATCCATGACAGTTTAGCTTTAGCTCAGGTTATTTAGTTTTTTCATTGAAATATTTAGCAAGTAAACTGGTTTTTAATTATGGGGGAAAAAAAACCCAAAAAACTGAAAATAGTGTTTCTGAGACACAAACACAAGTTGGAAAGAAATCAAAATTAAATAATAAGTCCAAATTCGACCTACTAACCCAAGATATGCAGCACTTCTTTTTCTTTATGCTTAATGGGCTACCAACACTCTACATTGACTTTAAAATATAGATTTTAAGTATTGTTTTGCCCCACCAGAGGGAGCCCACAATATTTCATGAATGAAAAAGGAACACAATGAAAAATGCATAGAAAAAAAAATTAATGAATTGTATAGGTAGAGTAAATAAATAAGTATGTATGTATATTTATATATTTGCTATGCATTCCATAGCTTGCCTGACATCCTAACGCTGAAGCCAGACCATCAGGAATATGAGTTTGACAGGAAGTGCATTTCCATGAAACAACACCAGGGACAGATGTGAGCAATGGATCTTTAGAATTGTAGAATCACAGAATATTCTGAGTTGAAAGGGATGCACAAGGGTCACAGAAGCTCAAATGCTGCATCTGCACAGAACCACCCCAAGAAACATACCATACGCCTTCACCTTTAGAGGAAGACTAGAGAGAAGTGTTATGTTGAACAGAAAAAAGACCAATTTGACTTCTATTTAATATCAATATAGAGTATGAATAAATTATTGTATGTATTAGAACTTACTGAAGGAAAAGAGGAACTGACTTTGACTTTGACCTTTCCATAAAGGTGTTGGGGTTTCAGCTAAATTCCAGATTAGTCTGTTTTCTGAAAAGGTGTTACATTAATCATGTATCTGTCACTCACTTTTTTTTCACACGAAAGACAGACTGTTAATCTACAATAATAAAGCAGGAAAAATTAGAATAGAGACTTGTATGTGTGTGGGCAGTATTTAGTGGAGATGTGTCCTCCTTACATACACGGTGAAGCAAGAGTTTCAGTTGTCTGTTATGTGACAACCAAAGGTGCGGGTCAGGGGCACAGCCAAGAAATGCTGGTGGTGACACAGGAATAAATACTGACTGAAAAGTCTTACTCTCCTCAGTTACTCCTAATAATGTCACTGTCAAAACCTATCCTTCCTCCCAAAACATTTTCTTGTCCTTGTCTGTGTCTAATATTTTCCTCACCATATGCAGAGAAGGCCAAGCAGAATTTACTCATATAAACTGGGACTAGTTTCAGATTTCTGCTTTTAGACATGTTGAATAAAAACTCTGCAATTAGTGTGACTTAACTGTTTCCAAGTACAACATTTATTTTTATATAATAAGAAAGTGGCATAAAAATGTTCCAGGCCTTTGGTGATTTCTCAAACAGAAATTCCAACAGTTTTAAATGACCAGCAACCTTTTATTAACAGACCATCAGCATTTTGTAAAACTGACACTACTGAATTTCTAAAAAAGATAGATTAAACACTGTATTAAGTAAACGTCCTGATCAATCTTCTGCTTTTCAAATAATTAGATGTTACTTTCAAATAAACACTCAGAAGATGTATTCTACAACACTTCATCACAAGATTTAAATAATACTTCTTATTAAAAAATTATTCCCATTATCATAACTATCTGGTTTGTTATGCTAAGAAATTTCAGGCTTCTCATGATGCCAGCACTGCTTCCAAGCACCATTAGATATTGTGAACCATTAGCTAGTCATCAAGCCTAGTATTAAACAAAGATGAAACAGGTATGTCTTTCCACTTGTAAAACCTTCAAATCCAAACCCACTTACAAAGTCTCCCTGTAGTTGTACTCAACTCCAATCTGTTTATCATTAAATAACTCATTTAATTTAATAAATCTTTAGTTAAAAACATCATGTGTGCCCTTCTTGGGCCTTAAATAATTTCCCATGGTTACTGTTTCTTAATTAACATCTCTAGCCCTTCATCTATTAAAAGGATGTCAAGATGTGTTGTACCCAAAAAAGATTAACGTTTTAAAAGGCATAAATAATGATGAATGTTTAGATATCAGAAAATAAACAGATAATTCTTTTCTCTCTGTCAGACTCAGGCACCAAAATTAAGAACGTAAACTTGCCATCTTGAGGATAGATGGCAAAAACTGTCTCACATGCTGCAGTGCTGAGCATCACAAAACTTCCTGTGAGGTGGATGGCTCTCAGACTGGGTCTAATCTAATTGACTCACACTTAGACATTCCAGTTTGGTAGCTTAAAATAGGATTCACAATAACCAGCACACTGACCTTATTAAAGGGATCTTTGCTTATCTTGGCAATAGGACATGTCTGGAGAGTGCTCACACAGAGGCCTGATAGGAGTCATGCAGAGAAATAACTATTTCTCAGTAATGATTTGATTTAAGTTGTTCAGTCTGTCAACAGAGAAGCCACTCTGGATATCTAGGAAATGTACTTTTCTGCACATTCTTCTGGGTATCTGGGTCGTTTCTACAGAGGAAGGAAGATTTTGAAATCAAATCTGTGCGTATGAAAGAGCACATGCAAGACTATAATTTGCCCATAAGCATCAAGTTGTATTGAAGCACAAGTTTAAATATTTACTTTTATGTTGTTGGTTTTTTTCTTCCTTTCAGGTGGGAGGGAGTTTGACACACAGAATAAAGTAAGACCGATTTGGGTTTTAGCAACTTGCTTAACAGTACAAGCTCTTGCCTTGCAAGGAGTCCTGAAAAGTTTTACCTAGACCAAAGAATCCATTTTACATACTATTTTGTTCCTGATAAAGTCTCATATACTATTTATTCTCCTTTTCTGAAACTGAATTCATTATTTGTACATATGTTTAGAATCATTATCCCAAAGAGACTACCTCCCTTTTTAGGGTCACATTATAATCAATTCTTGAAACCTCTGCAAAGGAAATACTCACTGAACATTTATGTCTGGAGAATATTCTTTGGAATTCTGTTTACCTCCACATTAGCTACCAGCAAAAAGCTACTCCACAGCAGGAGCAGATTGCTTTTCTAAAGGTCCTGGATAGGGAGCAGGACAAAGATTCCGAGCTCTTGAGTAAGACCCTTAATCTGGACAGACATCTGAAAGGATCAAGATAGCTTGTAAGTATGCACCATTTTATAAACTATAATAAGTATTGCAGCCCAGTATTTCTGTCAGTATGGTGCAAGTGGAATAGTGATCTTGGCAAACTGGTGTTTTCATCAAAAGAATCTTTTTTCTTGACACTGTCATTTGTCATCAAAGCAAGAGAAACTGCACAATAGCTCTTTTGTTTAGTTGGGGCTTTTTGCATGTAAAGTGAAAAAAATCACAATTGTTATATTGCCAGAATCAGATGCCAAGATGCGACTCATGGATATTTCACAGGTCTTCTCATAAAGCTTCACAGTTTCATCTTTGCTCAGGTGTTGTACATCACACTCTTTGGTAGTGCTTTGTGGATTTAGAACTCATAATATTTTATATGTTGTGGAGAGATGCATTTGCTGTAGGTAGTGGGGCACAACATTAAGAAGACAGTGAAGCAGTAGCTTTGCAAAAATGCCAGGCAGCCTCATAAGCAGTATTTGGATCAACTCATCTGAAACTACAATTTGGGAACAAAGAGCAAAATGCATCTTGACATATTCTATCCCTGGACAGTGAGTCTTTTTCTAATCTTGAGTACCTTCTTTTTATGTAGCAGCTGGAATAGGCAGAGACAATTCAAGCACTCCCTGAGCCTTTGCAAAAGTGGCAAAGGGTGTCTAGTTTATATATTACACTTGCAATTCCAGAAAACTCTTGGCAAGTCTTTCTGTAAAAGCTGCTAAAAAGCCAAGCTTTAGGACCACATAAGATATGGTCTTACAAAGAATATATGACTGCTTAAATGCTATTAAGAATAATAAAGATTCAACATTCAGTATAGAAGAGGACTACCATGAAAATTCATCACAGATACCCTTCCTAGGACCTGTGTTCATAAATGATTAGGAAATAACAATTTGAAAAATTAATTGATAATTGATGGGAAGAAATGTAAAATTACTAAGGTTTGCATAACAATTTCATAATAGAAAGTGACAGGGGAAACCGGATTAAATTAAATGGTGCTAAATCAAAAATAAAGAACAATGAGAAAATGTGTGATGCAAATTAAAATTTACTGTACATCAAATGAATTTCAGAGCTAACAGGAACAACTGTCTCAGAAATAAAAAATAAAACCAGAATGCAAACAATTGGTAGCCAAAAAATAGCAATTAAAACAAATATATACAAAAGCCTATAACAACAATTTAAGTTGTTGTTAAGAGATATGAAACAGAACTCTACTACAAAGAAGATCACTGAAGAAGAAGGAATAAGGAGGGTTGAAGTGGGAGCAGAGATTCCAGCATAGCCTATGGGAAAGACAGTGGTGGAGAAGAAATTTCCCTGCACTCCACTAAGGACCTCATGGCAGAGCAGGAAAACAAAGTGAGGAGGAAGGAGTGGCAGATGTCAACTCCTATCTGCCCGCAAACTGACTGCAACGGTCCTTAACCCATCCTGTGTTTTACTGCTAGGGTTGTGCAAAGGAAAGGAGTTGGGAATAAAAGGAATGAAGCTGACTGGAAATGAGAGTGAGAAAGATGGTTCAGGTTTTGTCTTTATTTCTCACTATCTATCTTCATTTCAATTTGTGATAAATTAAAATACTTTTCCCCAAGTTGAGGTTGTTTTATTCATGACAATAACTGGTAAATAATCTGCCTGTCTTTTTCCTATTTGGGTTATTTTCTGCTCCTCCTCCACCTGGCTGAGGAGGGATAGAGAGTGAGAGGGTGGCTGGATTGGTGCCCTGTGGCTGACCAAAGTCAATCAACCAAAAGGATCTATCAAGGTCTACTGAAAAACACAGACAACATGCAATAGTCAGCTCCAAAAGTGCCCAGAGATCGCAGATTTCCAACAAGTGGAAAGGTTAGAAGAATGAATCTTCTAAAGATTCAGAGTTATCTGCATTTCTCTAGTTTTTCTCCTTTGCCTGTAAGCAGTAAGTTTTTGTCCTGTCAGTGAAGAATGGGGAAATGGGCTGACTGAACCTCAGGTGTGACTCAGTGAGAAAATTATTGGGCAATGACCTTATACCTCAGCCTCACATCAGAAATGTAAAATTTATCATGCTATTTTATGCAATGCAAACAGTCAAATATCTCTGTCAGAATTGCTGTGTTTGAGGGAGGCTCAAAAACAGGCAAATGGTGTAATAGATGACTGCAGGCAATGTGTTTGGAAGTGACTGTTTCTGATGGACACTAAGTGATAGAAGGTGAAAGTCACACAACAGACTAATGAAGGAGTATATTGCATCCTCATATGAGTCTTTCTAGAGGAAGAAATACCCTGACTTAGGGCTGGGTTTTTAAAGTATTTTGCCTCACATACCCATTTTTCTGCATAGCAAGGAGTGATAAAGCACTACACAAGGCAGTATGATATTGCCACAGACAGCTTGTCCACAGACATGGATCTGAGATTTCAGTGAGGGCAGCCAGGGACTGGCAAGCAAATCATCAAGGTGCAATACATGGAAATTCTCTCACCACTCTTAGTAAAATGTGTAAGAATTAAGTCACTCTACTTTGAATTCTTCCATACTTCAACCTCAAGTACTTCCAAAAAAAGGAGAAAAAAAACCAGTAAGGAAACAGATTTCAATGTCAAGCATTAAAGGGATAATTATAAACAATAGAAAGGACTTCTTTAATTATGAAAAATACCATGACAGGATGCTTTTAAATTATATATAATGGAAAACAAGGTGAGTCACATAATCATACTCCTTTTGACACATAACAATCTTCATCAGTGATCTTCATCCTGCCCCCATGTCAAGCCTGTAAAAAGGGGGCAGGCTCCCTGAAATATGTGAACATGCATCTAATCTGGCACGTTGAAAAAATGGTTTTGCACTCATAAGAATTGCATCTTTTGAAACCACTCAACTTACCCCAGAACAACTACTTGTTAAGATGCAAAACATTCATTGAATATCTCTTAATTTAAAAAAACAAAACCCAGCATACAAGACTGAAGATATCACAGATAGAATATTTATGATATAACCTAAAATCCCTTCAGAATTTGCCAAATGGAAGATGAGAGAACTGATTAATTTTATACTTGGTAAAGGAAGACATGCCTGGGGGGTGAGCTTAAGCCAAAATATTAACTTTAGGTTTAGGGATGTTTTTTTTGTCTGTTTGATTTTATTATTGTTACATAATACAAATTCCATAAAACCTCCAATGAATTTTTGTCTGTACCTGAGCCTCTACCAAAGGAGTGGATTTGGTGTCTTTTTGTTTTTGTAGGGGTTTTTTGTAGTTTTTAGATTTTCCTGATAAACTTATGGCATAGCCCAATGGCTCAAATCTAGAAATAGAATTCACTGAAAAACATTACTCCGAAGCAAACATATATCAAATAAATGACCACTTCCTTTCAAGGTGCACAGGAGCCTGGTAGAATATAACAGAACAACAAATGGAACTAGGTTGCTTTATATTTCTCAGAAATATTATTTATTATACAAAACAACCAGTATAACAACCTTTTATCAGGGTACAGCCCAGCTGTCATTATTTCCTTTTCCTGACACCTAAGAATTACATCACTTATATTTTTCCAGATGAATGTCCTGTGAAAAGGTGACTAATTCCATTTTCCTACCTCCATTCCACCTGAACAACTAAGAAGTAGAAAACCTCTTATTTGCTCTTTAAACCTTCTGGGCAGTAATTTTACCTAATCAGGATAAGACTTCATGTTGTGGCTACATAAAGGTAGAACTTGTGAGGAGCACAGGTACCATGGGAAAAAACCTAACATCACTGTATGCTTAGAATTTCTGGTTTTGTATGGCTTAATGGAGAGACAGATTAAATTAATCATTAACAAAATGAAGGGAATTTTTATTCTTTTTTTTTCCAGTAGCCTTCCATGCTTTCTTAATGGCTTGTGATCAAATTAGTTTGCTAAAATTTTTTCAGAAATGTAAAATTATATCACATAGAGTAATGTCTGCTGCTGGTAAAGGAATCATGTTTAGAGAACTGGATGGATCCAGAAAATTACAGGGACTTCATAAAAGGTTCATGTGATCCGTGATATAAGCAACAGTGAGCAGTTTCTCCACAAAATGAAAAAAAGTATTACCTGCCTCCATGAAGTATAACTTTTGGATCTTGAAAAACTAAATTTAAAGAAATATTTTCCTAGGAAGGTCATATATCTGTCAGTGTCTTTTTCTTTTTTTTAAGTGTAAAATTCTATTCAACATTTTTATCCCCTCTTTCCTGTAAGTCTATTTTACAAACATTGTCCTCACTTTCCCTCATTGTTCTTCCCCCGCCTGCTCTAACTGTGGTAGAATTTCAAACACAGCCATCAAACTCCCAGATGAGTCAGATTTGCTTACTGTATTGTACTCACATATGTAAAAGAAATTATGTCATCTCTGTTCTCATTAATTATTAATGTTAAGAGGTCCTATTTAAAATTCTGCTTTTTTCTCTTTTTTCTCTTAGAGAGGGCTTTGGGGAGGTTTTGTTTTTTCTTTTCTTTTTCTCCCACTAAGCATTCTAAATACTGAGAGGTAGTGATTTCTCACCCTGTAGCTGTTTAGAGAAATCAGTCTGTCTTTGTACTTTACCACTTATGTTTCCCTTTTTGATAAGGAAAAATAAATATTCTCTGACCACAAGAAATTCTCAGAATTACCAGGTGGTAATTCTAGGGTAAAACCATGCTGTCTAATATTGGAAACAAATTATTGGTATGCCTTTGTGTCAATTTTACTATTATTATAATTTTACATATTAAATCAACATAATTTTTTCAGCATTTAAATAACTTCAGCTCATAAATCTTACTTTCACAATTTTATTGAGGATAGTCTTCCAAAGAGATTTAAGCATTGCAATAGGGATTTAGTTCAGTGTATTTCTATTATTACAAAAGTCACAAAAGATACACGTACATTCGATTTTCTTAACTGAGTGAGATATACACAAACTTATGAAAAATCGTATGGATATTCAGGGGATAGAATTAAGAATGTGAACTCTAAAAGACCATACCTTGATTTCAATAGAGTGTGCTGAAATCTGTTCCACTTTCAAAACCATACAGTTCTGAGGTCTGGAATAATTTGTATCAATATTATATCTATCCCAATCTTTGCAGCTAGGTGTGCTTTTGTGCCCTCCATAATGCAGTTCTAATACCTCCCAGAATGTTTGGCTGCAGTGATAATTAGAATTCTGAGCATTTATATTGTTCTATACCTTGTTGGGCAGAGATGTGGTTGCTCCATGTGTGGATGGAAGTGTTCAAGGTCAGGACGGATGGAGACATGAGCAACATGGCCAAGTGCGTGGCACCCCTGGCCATAGTGGAAATGGAACTGAGGAATCTTTAAGGTCCCTTCCAACCTAATGCATTTCATGATTCTATGAGGGTTCAAGCCATTCCAAGAATTTCACAAAATTATTGAGTGGAAGGATGTTGTGTGGGACGCTGCATTCACAAATATACATTGATGTTACTAACTGACAGCTTTTGCTCTCTTTGAATGATCTCTTGTTCTTGAGCTTTGCAATAGGGAAAAAGGATGTTCTTTGCTATTTCTTCCCTAACATTTACTATTTTTTTCAATTTTTATCCTGTTTCTTCTTCTTCATTTCCTTTCTAAGATTAAAAAATCCCTTTTCAGTCTCTCTAAAGTGTTTTTCGACTCCCTTAACAGACTTCTCTTCATAATAATTTCCTTCATCTTTCACTGAACAATTTCAACTTCTTCAATATCCTTTTCCAGATAGGGAGACTTATATTGCTAGAAAATTGAAAATTTTAGTTGAGGGCCCTACTGCTATTTTCTTTAGAGTGATAACATACTGTCTGTATCATTACCTTTATGGGATTTAAAAGTTTTTAAAGACAAAAGCTGACTAACAAGAGAAGTTTTTCCTTCCTAACAGCTGGGTTTACTAAGCACAATCAGATAGCTTTAAAGTTTTTCACAGAGCCTTGAAGCATGTAAGTAATTCCTATGACTTGATACAGTGCTATCTCATTAATCATGTTCTGTTTTGTCTGTGTATGCGCTTAAAAGATTTTATAGGACCTCAATATGGAATCCAAACAGGCTGTGCTACCAACACTTACAGTGAGTAAGTGTTTGCTTACTCTTTACTTGCTTTCTTTTGTGTGGGAATTATCCATTATGTTACATATTTTTTTCTCGTTGTAGATATTTAGCTTCTATATCAGCCCACAAAGATGAACTCTCTAAAATATTTTCACAAATCCCAGTAAATAATACCTTGTCATGCATCTCCTTCCAACATTTTAAGGAAAAACTCAAAGAATTGTATTAAGGGGCATGCATAAAAAGTAATTTTCATAAAAATCCCCTATCAGAGAATAATTTTTCAATTTCCAAAATGTTTTCACTATTAAGTTTGTCATACAGGAAAAAAAGATGAGATTGAGGTAGGGGAGCATCACAAAATGGGACTTCTCAACAAAAAGCACAGATTTTAACTTCTTGACTGGGTCCAGTAGCTGACAGAAAGGGCTTCTGAGAAAGCAGTTAAAAATCTTGCCCTGCTGTAGTTTTACTCCATGCCAGCAGGCTTTCACAGCACTAACTCCTCTTCCAAAGACACCTGACATCCCAGTTTTCAAGGATTAAGAAAGGTGAAATCTTTCTAACAAAAGCTGGAGAAAGAAAAGAATCCTTTCTATGCTCTTGCTTGTTACTAACTAGATCAGGGATTATGGCAAGTGGTGAGGTCTGGGGAAACCCTGCAGTGGCAGATGTGAGAGAGCCTGGCTTGAATGAGCAAAAGGAGGACTGACCTAGCAGACCCTACTCACATAACTCAGGTGACCCAGTACACTTCTGCTCATACTCTCAGACTTCAAGTGCCAACAGCCTTGAAAAGCTGGTAAACTACAATTCAAATTAACAGGTTCTGTGCTCTTGGATGTCCAGGCTGGAAGAAACAGCTTAACAACAGCAGGAAATCTCCCACTGACCAGAACCACACTGAGGCCATCATGTTATCCTACGGTTAGCATCCCCTCAGTACATTAAATGTGTTAATAATTTGTCTTTTCTGAATGGAAGAATGTGACCATTTCAATCTGACTGGTTTCAGAAAATTCCTGTGGCTTAAAAACTAAGATTTTTTTTCCTGGTTTTTTTTTTTTTCTTTCTTTTTTACAGACCTTTCAGTTTTTCTTGATTACATATAAGCAGTTTTATTCTGGAGATAAGAGAGGGGTTTGACCAAAAGATATTCAGAGAGGACTCCAGTGAGTCATTCTAGTTTGTTAATCAAAGAATCACGGAACCATTAGTGTTGTAAAAGACCTCTAAGATCACCCAAAACAACTGACAACCTAGCACTACCACCACATTTACCACTAAACCAAGCAGTATATCCAAGGCTTTTTTAACATGCCCAGGGATGGTGACTCCACCACCTCTTTTGGCAGTGTGTTCCAGTGCTTGATAATCCTTTCTGTGACATGTCCAGGAGAAAAAGCAGCAAAAATCTTCCATGTGATACCATGACTTTCCTGCAGCACTACGTTTTCATTTACTATGCATAGTTAACACAAATACTACTTCAGGATCTGAAAGCAGATAGAACTGTGTGCAGGTATCCCAAGCACATAGGTATCCCAGAGTCATTTTGCCATGCAAATTATGATGATGATAATAATTAATAATTATTCTGTTCCATTGGAGATTTCCACTAAGTCTTAATCTCCTGTTTTGGAAGTCCTAATATTTTCTTTCTGCGTGCTGCTAACTACCAAGTGGGATGCTAATGGAAAGGTGGATGGCCGATACTTTAATAATCATAATCACACAAACTCTTATAAAGCTAACCTTTAATTATTTTAGTTGATGCAGAAAACTGCTTGGAGTCAAAAATATAGTTTATGGTGGGAATTAATTTTTGTTCTAAAACCTGAGCTTCCAACATTTTGAAAGGGACAGGTATAAGAGGTTTTATCTTGAATAAGAGTTAAATCATTGGGATTTTTGAGAAGGATGGTGATGCATTAATGTAAAGTGTAGGGCTAATAGTGGATAAGAAACAGAGGAAGTAAATTATTATATTTAGAGAAGTAAAGAATTCAGTAATCAAATTAGAGATTAATTTGAATAAAAATGGTTAAATCAAATAGGTGGTTCCAAAAATTTTACTGAAGTAATTTAGTAAGTCAATAATTGGAATATTAAAAAAGCAAAAGTAGCAGTGGTCTTACAATTGAAATTGGGGGCATAAGATTAAACTGACTGGATAGATGGATGAAAATATTGCAAAGAGTGGCATCTCCACAAAGGAGCAATTTGTATAAGTCACTAAAAGACACATGTGAGGTTTTAATGTTCTTGCTCTCCTCACTCATAGTGTCACATTTTGAGGCAGCTCTTTACTTTTACTCTCAAGATCATGCTGGAATAAACTGCCAAACATCTCTTACACCTCCATGCCATCTAATTATAGCTTGTAACACTCAAGAATGCTGACAGTGCTGAGCTATTGACTCTTGACACTCTCTAAAGCACTTAATTATCTTTTCACACAAGCCCCTTTGAGACCTGTCAACTTCTTTGTATTGTTTATAAAAAAGTTGCATATTAAGATTTCAGGATTGTGCACCTGAAGTCAAACTTGCACATACACATGGGCTGTTAAAAGGAGAACTTAATAAATGACAGGAGTAGAAATGAAAGAATTTGACTTGGTAAGACTTCTCAATTAAGTAAAAGAAGAAAAAAAATGGCCCTTTACAAATATTCTTGCAAAAAAATGGAAAGAATCTGAGGATTTTGATTAATTTTACCAAAGACTAAAGGAAAGAAACCACTATTATAAATGGTTTTCATTGTTTATTCTTGTTCCATGACATCAGGATTGAGACTTTGCAATGAAAAATGCATTTAGGCATCCAAGGCAAAAAAGAAAAAAAGAAGATAAATTTTTCAAAACCATTTTGGAAGTTTTTCGATGTAAATCTGTTGAGGTCATCCCTTAACTATAAATGGAAAATAAGATGTCATTCATGATGTCTAAACTCAGGTGAAACACTGTCTGTCGACGCAAATTTTGGTTATACAGTTTTACACCCTTCAGTTACTACAGCTTGATGACTGGATGCATGGAACACAGATTTTGACACACTTAGGATTTCCTATCAAAATTGAAGGTTTTAATTCATTCATGTAATTTTGGCACAATTCTTTCTACCTAACATAAAGTGTGTATTGCCTTTGAATAATATGTTATCTTTTAAATAGTTATAAGCATTGTCACATATATTCACCAAGATACTGGGTTAATTGATCTAGCAGTGACAGGATTCTGACTCTGAACATGAAATATGTCTACCACAAGTCCTAACTATCACTTTTTGTCCTATAGTGAGGTAATTTTAAATAGTCAGTATACCTGTAAAAATGTAACTAGTTCCCAAGCATCTTCCAAATGGCGAAATCAAACAAACTTCCTGAACAATCCCATTTTAAAACACATTGGGCTCTTTTGGAACATTAGCATTAGTAATAATAAAAACCCTATACTTTTGAGTTTAAAAAGAAGAATCCTTCTTTTCAGCAGTTTCTGTAATATTCATATTTCCTTGGTATAAACACAGAATCAATGTACTGGAAGTAGAACAAATTTGAGACACAGTGGCATATTATACCATGCACATATCAGCTTCCTTTCTTTATCACAAGACTTAGTAATCATGACAATTATCTATGTGTGAAATATTGTCTTATGCCTGAATTTGGAGCACTTAAAAGTTGTCATTGTGATGACTAACAGAAATAGCAGCTGCATATATTACGTTTTGGAGGTCTCAGGGCAGCTAGGTTATTCTGTGGCAGCAAAGTGACTAAATGTCTGTGCAGACAACCAGGTGATCAAGCTCATTAAGATTTTTGCTATATTGCACAAAATAGTACATTCTAAAGAAGAAGAGGTGGAGGACATTAGATAAAAATATTTTATTTGGGTTTTTTACACCAACTTAAATTCTGTATGTGTCAAGAAATCCCTTCTACTAAGTAAATTTGTAAAGCAAGCAACATGAAAACAAATTAAATTCTTTACTTCAAATAACGATTTCCAGGATGGGGGAAACTGATCTACTTGAAATCTCAATGCAATTATTTCTAAGCCAAATTCTTCTCTGTGTGTTTCATACTCCTTAATTTATTTGCACTAAACAAGAGTCAGACAGATAAGGACTTAAGAAGCAGTTTTATTAATACATTCTAATTATAAAAAAAAAAATAGAATATGGCACCAGTAGCACCATCAGTAATTATAATTTCTCCTTTTAAACTAGTTCAGTTGTGGTTTGATGTCATGACTTCATGGAATCACAAGTCCTCCATAAAATTTGGTCCATCTCTATGTCTCAGATGTTTAGTTCTCAATTATGAGCTGTCACAGAAGCTTTAAATCTTTCCAATCTACTTTACCCTTCAATTTTCTGCAATCACTCTTAAACTGCTTTAGTGACTCCTAAGGCTGCTCCTCTTACTGCTCTAATGATTGCTCTTTTGCACCATTTAAGAAATTTACTTTACTGCTCCAATGATTTTTTTTCTCTTTGGCATCACTACTCTGACTTTACATTTAGCTCTATCAGCAGCATTTGCCTGAAATGTGCAACAGAACACCTCTGAACTATGAGTTCTGCTTTATGTGTCTTGTCACACAGTGAGTGATATGTTATCAATCAGAATACCTCAGTTTCTGGATATTCCGTGTTATGGCAAGCAGCATCCTATAAAGGCCACGGATGTGTGTATTATGTGGACAAGCTAATTGCTTTCCTCAGATTCCTCAGATCTTTATCTCACCCACCTGAACCCTTTTTCCTGCCAAAATAAACATAGAATTAAGAGGAAAAGAAAGGTTTGGGTGGGTCTCAGACAGCATACCAGGAGAGGTTTTTTCTTTGCAGAAGTTTCACTGTAGTATAATTATACAGTTCCTAGAGTTCCTTAAAATTAATTTATGTCTTCTACTTTTAGTCAAGCTAGGGGTGAAAAAAAAAGCTTTATGGTTCTCCAAACATTCACTAGTCTTTATTTTATCATTCTGTTATAAGCAAGAACCACAGAACTGCATATCACAGATATTTATTTTAGAAGGTTATGCATTCTCCATAAATATTTGCTGTGGATCAGACTTCAAACAGTCCATTTAATTATTTTTCTTCAGTAATTGCCAGTTAAACTCATCCTGAATGTGAGCACTAAGGGGAAAAAATGAAAATGGTTACCTCTCTTCCTGTATTTTGAAAAGATATTTAAGATATCTTCCTTCCATAAATAAATTATCTGTATTAACTTTTCCATACTATGTAAATCCTAATTCTATTCATGGAGCAAGCTGAATGAAGTGACAATGTTCTTCCTCCCAGAAAGAGAAGCAGATCACATTTACATTTATTCTCTTTTTCAGAAACCCAACTTAGACTTCACAATTTTTTGTAAAAGAGCAAAAATCTCCTTCCAACAGAATTTCACATAAAATTGATTTAGTTAGTTCTTGTGGTCACTTGAAAACAAAAATTAATAATCATTAGTTTTAAAAACATTGCAGAATGTGTTACCCAAGTCTGAAAGATTTGCTGCTGTGTTCCAATATCTCAGTAAGATTCTTACTATGCATTTAATAAAATGAAGACTGAAAATACAAATTCTCATCAGTATTTCTAATGTTAATTCATAAAGATAAATACATCCTAAGGGACATAAGTCCTATCCTGTGCTGAACAGCAGAAATGAGGCAGAAGAAAAAGAATAAGGAAGGAAAATTGTGTACACTGTGTGTTACATAAATGTAAAGGCATAATTATATTAGCACAACAACGACAAATCAGATTTACACAGTAAACACTACTTCATATTCCTTTCCAAAACCAGATAGTCTTAACCTTTATAGTCCAAATAAATAGAAAGAAAAAGGACATCCTTCCCTTATATTCAACTGAGATTCAACCAAAGTCATCACAAGAAAACACCCGTCTTTGGTCTACCATGGTCTACGTACAATATGCACTCTATCCTACACCATGCTTATTTTTCTGCTTTCTCAGCCTTCACAACTGCAACCTGTCTAGTGTAGAAGGAACACTGCATTCATGTTAATCTTAAGGCCTCAATTTTATCTATATGTCAGGAGATATGTAGCTTCATTGTATATTAGCAGACTGTCCTGTTATTACTATCTGTCATCCTCTGGTAACATATTGAGAAGTTCATGCTTAAAATAAAATCAAAAACAAAACCCATGCACACACACACACACACACACACAAATAAACCACAAAAAAACACCAAAAAAACACTACAATTATTTCTTGGCAAGCTGGAAACGATTAAAAAACATATCAGAAAGAGATGAACTTACAGTATCTGCTGTCTAACAGCAAAAGACAAGAGAAGCTCAATCAACTTCACCTCAAAACAAGCTGAAGTTACAATTCAAAACTAAGTAATCAATGAGACAAAGAAAAGAAGCATAAACATTGAAGGAATAGCTGGAAATGGTAACTGGGAGCTGAAACTACTAGAGAGATATAATTTCTCTAGTGGAGGTAATTAAATAGCAGAACATTTTATGATTTTTTCAGCTGATATCTTTATGTTAACTCTTGATGCCTCTTATAAAAGCTGCGCTCAAGTCCAACAGGAAGCTACAAATTTGAAACAGGAACTAATTGAGAAAATTATGCATTTTATCACCATAACATCTGGCCCAAAAATCTACTACTTGCCATTAATTTCCCTTCTCTATATTTTGTTCTATTCTTGGGTTGGCTGAACAATACATACCAGAAAAACATAATATTAGCAATGTATCACATGCACTACACATATTTTCATATAACCACAGGGAAAATTACTTTCCACATGGACTTGTGAAAATATTGAACTCATACCTCACAGAGCATAAACAAGGTGCTCTCAAGTGTACAGTGGTGTGTGTGCAGTCTGATTGCACAGCGATGTTAGGAGTAATGACAGCAGACATTATCTAGAGATAATCTCAAGATCTGTATTTAGACCACCCATTACTCTGCATAGTTAACACACATGACCTTCTGCAGTTTCTGCAATACCTCTATCCCACAAATAAAAAGCAAATGTCAGGAGAAACTTTAGGTTTCCTAGTCTTCGTTTGACCACTGACAATGAGGACCTATTGTCACAGAAATTATGAAAAAGAAAATACAAATCCCTTAATATCCCTGCATGAAAAGTAACTCAATATGTCTCTTAACACATTTATAGCATTTCTTTTCCTTTTTCATTTTTGCTTTGATTCACTAAAGTGCTCAAAACAGTCCAAGTTAAGCAAATGAAAATAAATAAAGAAGACGAAGAGCAGCCTTTAAACATGACCTTGGTTTACACTTGGATGACCTTATGAAGAGAATAATTGTCATTTTTGCCTAAAGACTGCTGTTTTGTGTTATATTAAATTAATTACGTATGGAAATATTAGTACTCCAAGACACAATTGTGACTTTCCTAAAGCAAAGCTTAATAGAAACCCAAGTATCAATAGTACAGATATGTGGTCAATTTTTTTCCATTTTTTATAATTTTTACTCCAAATATTTGCACAGAAAAGAAACATAACTGAGTTTCGACCAGAAAAAGATTCTGCAGGGAAATTATTTGAATGCGAAATTTTTTAAAAATGCAATTCACTCATTCATCTACTATATCAAAATATGCAGAAGAGGTACAAAGTTATTTTGTTTGCTTAAACAAAGGAATGTTAACATTTTGTGCTTTACACTGCAGGGTTTTTGCTTATTATTCCTAAAAATATTTTTTTTTTTATCTTAATAATTACCAGTCACATTTGTGGGTACAGTGACCCCAGTACAGAAAGAATTATAATATTATGATGAAAAAAATAATAACATCATCATAATAAAAACAATTAAACACATCATGGAAACTAGAATTTGTGAGGGAGATTCCTATCCCATTTATAACAAGAAAACTTTGCATACACTCGCTTTCTTCTCTTTTATCTTGATTTTTCTTTGATAAAAAGTCTATAAAATACTTAACATTTGACCTATTCTTACTCCTCAGTTGAATTACAACTTTACAAGATATAGAATTAGATTAAAATAAAAAGGGAGGGATAGTTTTTCCAGTAAAAACAAAATGCAGGTTCCTACATGCATCGTGGCTTATTTAATACAAAATTTTCTTGCTGGGTGTCCTAGGGTGACTTTATGATGCTTGTATCCCCAAATTGTCTGTTCTGGCTATGTTGGATGTTGTGGTAGGTACCTTTAAGACTGGCTCCGAGAGTGAAGGGGGAGAAAAGAGAAGTGTGGAGTTTGTTTTCAGGAGAGCAGCTCACTGCTCCACATTCCAGCTCCTGGACTGTCCATCTGAGGCACGGACAGGTGGCTGGTCAGAGATCTGCTTTGCTTTTAGTTAGTTTTAGCTAGCTAGGGCAGAGAAGTTCCTTTTTCCTTTTTCTTGGGACAGTTGAAACCTGCTCTTGGACTGAAAGACCCACGAGAATGAGAGCACTGGCAGTCCACACCGGTGGGGCCACCAGGCCCAGGCCAGCATTTTCCAGCATGGGAAGAACTTATAACAGGCTGAGTGAGCCAAGCTTCCACAGCAAGGACTTTCTCAATTTTGCCAGGTTTTATTGTTTCATATTATTCATTTTTATGTTTGTAGGCACTTCGTTAAATAAATAGTTTTTCCCCACTCATCTCTAAGGAAATTTTTCCCACACTAATAAGGGGGAAGGGCCGTTTCGGTTTGCTTCCCAGAGGGACCCCCATTTGGGAGCTTTCCTCCCAAATTTGCCCTAAACCAGGACACTGTGGTCTTTGCAAATTAGATGGGGAGTGAAATAGACTTTAACAGCATAGTCATCCTTCTGAATATGAAAAAAGAACAAGCAAAAAATTTTCCCTGTCTTTCAGTCAATTTCTAATTCTAGAACTGATATAATTCAAGGTGAAATATCTGGAGAGTGTTAATAACTTTTAATGCCAGTATGTGTTAATTCAGTGAAAAATCATGCTTAAAATGGTATTTTTGAAAATAGAGAAAGTTAGAATTGTTAGAATCCTTTATTTTTAATTATTTTCCTTCTTGAGAACAAAGGCGTTCTCTATATGCTGCAATAAAGACTCGTCCTGGCAAGAATTTCTTCTATGCACAAGAGGCTGTAATATATGACTGGGAATAATTCATGTTTCTCTTGCTGTATTAAATGGTATAATATATGATTGAAATAACTCAAGCCTCTCTGGCTGTACTCAATGGGAATAAAATCACGGAGGGTTTGGAATGTACATACAGACATTGTATTACCCTTACCAGGAAAGCTGGAGACAGGTGTTTGTAACAGAAAGACGGGTGGACCCTCGACATAGATGGATATTGGACCGGTGATGAGAGAAGCTTTTGAGACAATTAACGCTGATGCCAAGGAGATTGGACTTTAGCACCTGAATACAGGTTCTCAGGAATGTCATCAAGGACCTATCTTTGCCTGGAAAACTATCCAGCAGACCAGCTGTGCTGAAAGGAACTATCTTGAATATGCAAAGAAAGACCAANTTTACTGGAAACAAAGAGATAAGAAAACCAACAACAGAAACAATACTAAGGACAAAAGTGTACGAAAGAGAGTGATTTACACCCAAAAATGCCTTTACCACAGAGCTTGACCCACCGCCACTGTAGCCATGCTACCCTGACTTCTGCCTCTGGCTGGGAATTGGCATTACCCTGATGCTCCCTCCACCATGCTCACTTAATCAGAGGAAACCACATCTGCACTGAAAAGGCTCCCTCGCCCCTGCCCCAGGAAAGATGTGACGGGGCACAGAACAGCCTCTAGGTCCTGGACATGCCCCTCATGGCTAGAAACAGGACAGTGTGAACATGGATGGCTCTATAAAGCTTTTATTCTCCCTATTTTATAAAGCTATTTTATTAGTTTTTGTCTAATAAATCTCTCCCCCCCTTTTTTTTTTTTNTCGCGGAGCACACCCGTGAACTGGGGAGGTGCGGTGCTGTAGAGGCCGTACCTGCACTTCACCCAGCGCCCATCCCGGGCTCGGCTCTGCCTTTTGTCTGTGGCATCCCAGCATTTTGTTGTGTTGTTTCGTAATAAATCATTTTATTAATTTATTACCGGACATTTTATATGTTTCATTCATAACAAGGCTAAACTTCAACTAAGCCTTAAAAACAGACCACGTGCACAGAGAAGAACTGAGACCTGATTTGTGCAAGCAGGTCAACTTCTTAAGCTTGTGTGTGTGTCGTGGTTTAGGAATGGTACTAGGGCAGTTCATATGAGGAGTGGCTGAGGTATTCATAGACAATCGTTGTACTCACAATGTACCTCATGCAATTTTGCTGAAATACATGCCACACAAAATGAGATTTAATTTTTTTTTTGAGCAATGTTCATTTCATAAATTTCATCAATTGGAGGAGTATTCAATAATTTACAGCACTACAAGAATTTGTTTCATGCTTTCCCAATTGGATAATTGTGCAGGCAAGTGCTATGGAGTAAAATGGGAGAATGTTATTTAATGGAAAAGTTTGCCATAAGTTAGTATTACCTTTAAGAAAGCATTATTCTTATTTATGGTATTAATAATGAATTAGTCTTTCACAATTTCACTTTAAAACATATACATACAAAACCAATGTAAGCAACCCCCTCCAGGAAATTTGACATAAATTGCTGTAATTTCACTGTCCAAAATTAGGTACTTAAACTTTAGCATCACTTGCAGATCCATCCTTTTTCAAAATGTGAAACTGAATATTTTGCACATTTCACTTTCCCATCTTGCATGCTGAGATGATAAAGACTTTCCTCCTTTTTATTACATGATGACTATCCACAGCTAATGCTAATTTTGACTTGTGCATTTGCAAGTACATAATTGCTGTGCCAGCATTTGATTACTGCTATGGCCAGCCAAACACTATTTTTAAAAAAGATTTCCCTCATAACTTCATGACTGTTTTACTCAACTGTGCATTCTGTTATCTCCAAAAGCTGTCTGCTCTCCAGTTTCTATGACCCTGTCACATTTAAAGCACAAACAAAAGGGCACAACATGTCCTGGCACTCTTATTTCTCCATACAAGATCAGTCAATAAATACTGTTCCTATGATCAATTTTCTGCTTTATTTCAAAGTGTATGTAATATCCAAAAACATGTAATATAAAATAATCAGTTCTTGAAATTTGTAATTCATCAACAGAACAACACAATAGGATGAATTTTGATAAATAATTTATGCCAACTTATTTCAAGTGACCTTTGGAACTCAATCATTCTACCAGTCATGAATTGTGAAGACATTAAAACTTATGTAAATAAGATCTTTTATATGATACTGGCATATATGGACGCAAATGGATTTAAATACAAAGGACAGGTACAAATTTCATCACTTCTATTGAACATTAATTTCTTTGATCATGAGTTTTTGCAAGAGAAAACAGTTTCACACCTTGCCCATTGACTCAAGAGTTCAGAAACTGAAACCAATCAACATGTATATGCTAAGACGTGTACAAAAATGTTCTCATGTGAGTGTTAATTTAACATGAGTGTATGTCATGTTAGTGTATATCTTTAATTTATGTCTTTAGAGCAATGATTATTTTTCATTATAAATCAAAAGTCAGTAAAATGCATCAACAATAAGAAGATAGTTGTCCCTTAAAACAAGTAAATTGATTCTGCTTTGATTTTGACAGAAAAAAAAAAGAAAAAAAAAAAAGAAAAAACCTCTCCAGAAATCTTATATCTGTTACTGGCAAAATGTTTTGCTCTCTAAAGTCATATATAGTATCATTTAAAGTGTTTTTCTATATGAAGTCACATATTTAGTCATGTAAGTAGAAGGAAAAGTTTGAAAGGCATCCATCTACAAAATTCTCAGGAATTTTGAGGAAGAAGCCATGGATATATTTAATAATTTAAAAAATCACAGAAGGTGGAGAAGAATGTAAGAAGGAAATCTCATGGAAAATAGTTCTCTGGGGATTTGATTCCTTCTTTGTAAGAGTTACTCTTTTGGAGTGAGTACAAGAAAGGAAAAGTATCCTGTTTTCTCTAGAGAATTTCAGAATGGTTTAGCAGCAAGAAAAAGTTACTGTCTTAATTTCCTTTGGCAGATGAAACATGGTTTAATGTATCTAGAAAAAAGGTCCACTTCTACCAGGACTCAAAAAAAAATTTAAATATGTAACAGATTGCATTGCATTAATACTTAAGCTAACTCTGCTTTAAAAATAGTTATTGCCCAAACATTTTTGTCAAATAATGGCAATTAAAACTGAGAAAAAATTATTTTCCAGTGCAACTCTTCCACAAAATAATTATAAGGAAGGTGAAATTTCTGAGGCTTCTCAGACTTAAATATTACATGTCACATTGAGCAAGGCATACATATTATATTCTTTAAAAACAGAGGTGTTCAGGACAATTTCTAGATTGATATAATAGAAAGTTAGAAAACTTCAAGGCTATAGACCCAATTTTATTTGGTACGTGTGAGAAAATATTTTCAGTGGAAAGAAGTCCAAATAGCTCTAGAATTAATGAAGTCATTGTGTCTTTGCTTAAACCATGCAGATATGCCCAATAAATGGCGTAGACTTAGCAGAGTAGTTAGTTCCTTCCTGTACAGTCAGAGGCACATTCTTGTGATACCACCTCTGGTTTTGATTTAAAAAAAAATAAATAATATCTGAAAAGTCAAAAAGAAGACCAGCTTTGCTTCTAACATCCTCAAATTTGATGCTTCCTTATTTGACCAGGAGAAAACAAGTGTTCAGTATTGACCAATCACTGAAGTTGAAATGTATTTTGAGGACGCTGCCTGAGATGTGGACTTGCTGGCACTTATTTGTTTTCCATCATAGAAATTTGGTACATGTTATTTTTTCAGCTTTTTATCTGTCACTAAATACCTGGGCAGCTTGCTTGTGCACAAAAAGAGACAGTTAGATTATCTGCAAAAGGGTAAAGTTCCCTGATCAATTTTTTACCCAGTTGAGGTGGTCGGAGGAGTTTTAAGAGCTGTCTTAGTAAGAGAAAAGGTGGAATAGCAGTGATTATGCAGACCTGCTGAGTGGCAGCAGTTCCATGTGACCCATACTACATGGAAAGCAGATTTTGGTTTAGAGAGAAAGCAATAGAACTGAGTCAGTTCAAACTGCAGAATGCAGTTTTTTACAGAACAAAATATACAGGGGTGATAACTTTCAGAGCATCTTACGTTGATCATATCTTATTCTTTTTTGCCACGATCTCATGGCCAACTCCTAATTTATCATCAAGTGCTCTGATTTGAAAAGCCAGGTAGAAGTAGTTAGTTGTGGCTACCATGAAGCTGTCACTTGAGATTATCCTGTATGAAGAACAGTCACTTCCCCAGGAACAGAAGGACAGCATGGGTGTCGTTGTTATGTGATTAGGAAAGAACTTCTGCTCAATGCATGGATCTCGGTTGTGATATTGTAGGTAAGAGGAAAACAGGTATTTTTAAATGCTTATTCAATTAAACTGTTTAATCTTTCAAGTGTAAGAGCCTCTGAAAGACCACTGATGAATGGTGGCAATAGGCAGTGGGAAAACAGAAAAAAAATGCAAAACAGCTTTAATTAAGCCTTAGATTAGCTTGAAACTGCATCATGCTTCTTTTCCTTTTTTAACATTTTATCATTGTTTAAATAGATAAGTATTATATCATAAATACATATAACATAAATTATATAATTAACAATGTATGAGAGCCTGTTAACAACATTTTCCCATCTCTCATAACTTTCTTTATGAGGTTTTTTATTGAAACATTGGAAAAGACAAATAATTTCAGCATAATATTTTCAAACACTTTTCCTGCCATCCTAGTCTTGATATTTCTTTTAAAAATAAGCAGGAATTGACATTTCTGTCTCATAAATTTTCCCAAGGATCGTTCCTTAAAAAACCTTCCATAATTTTCCACAATCCAGTTGAAGGCTTTCAATATCTATGTATGGCAGCCCACAATCCACCAACAGCCCACCAGAGGCTGCAAAGAGTAACTTGATTGTTGCAAAGAATAACTTGGTTTGGAAGTTCAGTTAAGAATGTCACACTTCCACATATACCCAGCCAGACTCACTAGTTTTCCAAGAATGACCAGGAAAATCCAGCACGACCATTTGCCTTCCAGGTCCATTGTACTTGGAAGTTTCTCAACAGTTATTGTTAAATTAATGTATCATCCATCAGCCATTTGTTCAGTCAAAAAAGGGCTCTAGGGATTCTAGGGATGGAAGGAAGTAAATTAAAGTATTTACCTGTGCAGATTTATTAGTTTATGTTTTGTGAATAAATGCTGCAGCTATTTTATGTTAATCCACCTTTCATCATTAAATGCTTTTATATTTGTATGTCTCTTCTTATTTCCAAAGTCAAATCATTCCTGTGATATACTGCCCTGCAGAAGATAAGTAGTAGTAATCATTAAAAAAAGAAAAGTAAATGTTTACACGGTAAAATAAAAAATCTCAGATAAAGTGGGACCAATGATGGAAAGTGGTAAACCAGAGCTGTTCTAAGTGCCTGAAGGAATTTCACTTTCCTCAGGAAAGATATCATGCAGACAACATATACTTCACCTGTTTGAGTCAACACGCTGGATTGACTAAAACACTGGCTGAGATTTAACTTGCTAGTCAGTTTAGAATTCCAAAGACCCCATAACTATTCTTAAAAAAAACATGCAAAATAATCTCAGCTTCAGAACACGGTGAGTGAACTTCAAGGTGCTAATTTAACTTTTAACTATTTTAATGTTTTGATTTAATGATTTGATATTTTTATTGTGTCTTTTCATTTTATAGATTCACCATATATGTGTTTAATGTCTACTTGCTCTTTACTGGATTCCTGGAAAACACATGCACTTTCTTACTCCACTGAACTGCAAGCTCTAAAGGCTTGCAGTTCACTCAGGTATTTGTATTCTTTTAGGCCCTGTTTCCAAATCAGTTCTGACGTACAAGTGTAACTAATTCAAGGAGAACTCAGGGGAAAGTGCTGCCAAATGAACTGGAAAGTCATCATCACATTTTCCTTCCTTAACAAGTAGAGAGAGCTGTTAAATTTTTTAGACAGTCATACCAGCACCAGGCAACCTGAGATGACTTGTCATGCTAGAGAAAGACATGTGAGATTAGATTTACTCTTGGAGACCTTAAGTCTACTCTTACAGTACTGCAATGAATCTTTGCACAGGTCTGACTGCTGATCTTGACACAGTCTTGTGAAAAAGCACTAGGCCAGATTTGCTTTGAGGTTTAGTTATCTCTATAGACCACTGGGCTTTCAGAAGGAAGGTTGGAGAAAGAGATGGGTTCATTTAGTTTCCTCATCTCAGAGTACCAGCTGGCTTAAATGTTGAAACAGAGTAAAGAACTCACAAATCTTTAAAAATACTTAGAAGTTCTTATGTCACACAAGACAGTCACAGTAGTTCTCAACCCTCCATTTCTCTTCCTAAAGCTACTGCTGCCCAGCTATTTGTGTTACAGAGGAGAGCAGTCATGTTGAATCCCACTGGCAGCTGCTGCCTGTGACAAATACCAGACTGGGGTATCAAAAGCCTTTGACACTCTCACAGGGCCAGCCCAGCACCCTCCCTTGTGTCTGGACTGTACTGCTGGAGAGAGCTCTTTGATTTTAAAACTCATCATCAAATGTTGCCTCTGGCACGTTTTGATTCTAAGCAATTGGATTACTGAACAAGGCCCAGCTACAGCCTTCACTGCCATGCCATTTATTTAAACAGATTGAACTTGATGTAGGAGGCTATGAGAGAACTTTATAGAATCTCATGTCCTTGGAAGCTATTTCTTCCCTCCCTCCTTCCTGTTATTCATAGAATCAACAAGACACAAAGACACAAAAATCAAACTTCCAAAAATCAAGAAAATGTAAAATTTAACCAAGTCAGACTTCTGTTCATCAAAGATAAAGGGAGCTGCAGAATTTTGGAGCACTCCAGTAAGTTCCAGTACCAGGGTATAAGTAAAGACCTGAATGTGACCAGAGGTGGCATTACAGAATGGCTGGCAATAGATGTAGGTAGCAAAATCTTTGTCTTTTTCCCTTTGTCAGCTGTGCCCAAGGCTGGCTGGTCCTCAGCTGAACTGGGAAGCAGGGTAATGTTGCAAAGTTCTTCGTTGTATTTCCCCCAAGAAACTGCTTCCCCCTAACCCAGGATATGGAACGCCGAGATATCCCTTTGACCTTTCCCTCTTCCCCTATCCCACTGGCCCTGGGCCAAACAGCCCACCAGAGATAAGGCCTATATAAGACTCTGTATTTCCTTGATCACTCTCTTTCTGCGTGGACCCCCACGAATAAAGACCTTCAAACATCATGGAAGGAGCCTCTTTCTGGTAATCCTGGTCCTATCTCTGAGATATCTTCCCCCTGGGCCCCGTGGGGATCTGAGCTGGCCTTTAGTCTTTGGGGGGCTGCAGGGGGGGAATAATCTCAGTTCTTCCTATGGAATATTCTGTGGAACAGTAGTCACACCTTTGTTAAACTGAGTCCAGCAATGTCCTCACTGAATGCAAGTCTAAGGCAAGAGGTCTGAAGCATCTCTGGTCACAGTGGACTTCTAGACAATGTACCTTTCAACTTCAGTTTGCTTTTTTAATGTTTAGTTTCTGTGTACATTTTGAAAGCTGATGGAAAACTGTCCAAGGATGGGCAAGTTTATGAAGAAGTGCTGATGTGCAACCTGCTGTCACTCAACTCAAAATGGTGCTGCAAATGTCTTGTTTATCTAAAACCATGAGGAGAAATCAAAATCTGCCACAATTATTAACAGTACCTACAACTTCTGCCTTTTCAGATGATCGACAAGAAACATCTAGTCAAACAAAAAGCGGAATATGGTGGGAAAGTAAGAAAGAAATCATAAATTAAACACACAAGATACTGTAATTTTGTATTTTAACATATCTAGGATCAAATGTTGAAGTGATAAGGTAGCACCTATCTTCAGGATGCCCTTCAGAGGAGAGAAGACAAGACATGCAGGATATCTTTTAATTTTATTTAGGTAATATTTTGTAATATATGGGAAATTCTGCATGATTTTTAAGATTTCAACCATCCTTCACTTGCAACAAGTAAAAGGTTTCTAAGAAAGCTTTCATCTTGGAAACAAATTGAAGGGCTGAGAAGGGGGCCTTTCTGAATTGGAAAAGTTCCTATGAACCAAAGAATTTAGATTAATTATGCTAAGTTTTAACAGACTGAAAGAAGTATCATGAAGTTCCATCTTTCCAGACCTAGACATATCTAAAAAGTTACCTGTCTTCTACTTATTGTAGATTTTCTTATGTGTTTTTTTCCCCAAACTTATACATATTTAAAAATAAGCACTTAAATATCATAACATTGAGGGGTTTCTATGCTTCTATTGTTAAAGTAGATCTCTAATAACTCATTAACATCCCTCAAGATAAAGGAATCAAATATTTTAATGACATGCATGAGTTGTTTTTCATTTTTTATTTTTCAATATATTATTTCTGTTAGCTTTCATGGTTGAATATCATGAGATCAAGCTATGACATTATTAAACCAGGAAGATTTTAAAAAATATGTTATAGTGCTTTCATATACTCAGCTATGACATTTGAGGAAGACTGTGATATAAATCTTCTAACGGTGATTCTCAGTTCATTCTGTAAATATTCTTATTCTCATTAGTGCTCAAAAAAAGATACTTCATTGCTTTTGTCAATTTCTCGATCTATTTCTAATTTGATGTTCATCATTATTCTTTAGAGATTTAATGTAATTTTACTATTCATGCATCACAGAGAGAACAACCAGGGAATCAGACTTTGCAGAATGGGTTAGTGAAAGGCAGGTCCTGCTTGACCAACCTGATCTCCATCTGTGACAAGGTGATTCACTCACTGGATGAGGGAATAGGCTCATGTGGATCTCATCTGCCTGGTAAAGGCTTTGACACAATTCTATTTCCCACAGAATTCTCCTGGACAAACTGGCAGGTGCAATGCTAGGTGTGTTAAAGACTGGCTGGATGGTCAGGCCCATGGAGTATTGATGAATGGAGTGACACCCAGCTGGTGACGAGTCACCAGTGGCCTTCCCAAGGCTCTGTGTCAGACCCAGCTCTGTTCAATGGCCTCGATGAGTGAATCACAAACGCATCATCAGTTGGTTTGCAAGAGATATTAGGTTGGATGAGTGTGTTGATCTCTCGGAAATAAGGAAGGCTCTAGAGAAGGGTCTGGACAGGCTGGATCAGTGGTCCAAGCCCAGCTGTGTGAGGTTCAAGATTATGAAGGGCCAGGTCCAGCCCCATTCACTGCTACAGGCTGTGGACAGAGTGACTGGAAAGCTGCATGGGGGATGATGGTTAAAAGCAGTTGAACATGAGCCAGCAAGTGCCCAGGTGGCCAAGAAGGCCAAGGGTAACCTGGCTATTAGAAATAGTGTGGCCAACAGAACCAGGGAAGGGATCATCCCCTTGTACTTGGCACTGGTAAGGCCTCACCTTGAATCCTGTGTTCAGTTCTGGGCCCCTCACAAGAAGAAATACATTGAGGTGCTGAATTGTGTCCAGAAAGGGCAGTGGAGCTGGCAAAAATGTTTGCATATAAGTCCATGAAGAAAAGCTAAGGAAGCTGGGGATTTTTTAGCTTGGAGAAAAGGACACTGAGGGAGATTTATGACTCTCTACATTTGCCTAAAAGGACAGATAACAAGGACATCATTCTAGCAAGGTGGGGGATGGCCTCTTCTCCCAAATAATAAGCAATAGTGATACCAAAATTGTTTGAATAGAAACTTTCTAATAGAGTTTTGATTATTAGATAGCAGGCATTCTATTTTGCAGTTCACTGGTCACTCAGAGGATCCTTCCTCTAATTGAGTGCACTGAGCATCAGGTGAATAGAACTTTATCATGCACACTGATTACATATTCATTAGCTATCCCTGCTTTCTTGATATTATTACTGAAAAGGGAATAAAATTTCTTTTATTCTGCAGATAAAAATAACAGTAGTAGGTATATGTATTCCTTTATTTTGCATAGTTGCACTTCTTACATGGAATCCTCACATGGTCTTTTAGGGGTCTTCTTTAGCAGTCTTCAGCATCTGCTGTTGTAATATTTTAGGTGGTCATCCCTTGAACCCAACTCCTGAGTAAGCAGAATACTGGGTTTTTTGCATGACTCCTGCTCTGTCAGACTTAGAGAGCATAGCTGGCATCCTGCTTGCCTAGATTCCATCCTTTATCCTACTTCTCTCCAGGTGTTTTCTTCTGCTGTTCTGTTCTACTATCCTTACCAATAGAACAAGAAACAGAATCTAGGTGTTCCAGAGAAGATTTTGACTTGATATTAGGAAAAATCTCTTCTCTGAGAAAGGGTTGTCAAGCACTGGAAGAGGCAGCCCAGGGAGATGATTAAAATAACCATCCCCAGCAATAGTTAAAAGACAGATAAGCTTGGTGCTTAAGGACATTGTTTGGTGGTGAACTTGGCAGTATTGGATTTCCAACTGGATCTTAAATGTCTTTTCCAAACTAAACAATTATTTGATCCACAAAATAGGTCTTAAATGGAAAAGATCTATATTCTGTTTATTCAATGTGGTTTTGCCTTGTATTTTCCTTTTCAAAATTCTTTTTTGGCTTAAACCATTAAATGGTTACAACATTCTTTAGTATGCAATTACCTAGACTGTTAACACAAAATTTGGGATGTGCTCATAATTCAAAACAATGCAAGAATCCAAGCATTTTAAAATGTTTTCTCTTTAGGGAAAAAGAAAAAGCCCTGTCCATTCAGTCTTGCACAACAATCACAACAAAACTGTTTCAAATGAACTAGTGAGTCTAATAAATTTTAAATAATGATACATTAGGATCTGAATTTGCAGTAAAACTCTGTCGTCCTCGTTCTTAATTACATGGAAAAAGAATTCTTGTTTTCTCAAAATTTTCCACATTTTTTGTGCATTTTTGTTCATACACCCAGATTATTCTTTCTATGGCAATGAAAATCTAAACTGAACAAGGTAGTCAAAACAATTACAGGGTCAGAATTTCTAGATAAGAACCCTTGGCTCAAAGCTCCCCCTAGCCTATCACACTATCCGTTGTCAAGCAGGCATTGTCACAGAGGGAAAAATAAAACAAATAAAACAATATCTTCATGGTTTCTGGGGATGATAGTCGAGACTCTGACAGTTCCAACCCTGAGAGTTCCTGTTTTAATGCCTGTCTTGGACTCCATCAATTTCTCTGATCTTTTTTGATACATATGTACATTCTTACTAACAGTATCTGGAATATTGAGTTCCACAGAATATTTCTTTTCTCCATGATTTTAATAATTATTTAACTAAAATTTTCCAACTTGTATTTTCCAGAACTTTTATTTATTAGTCAGAGTGGATTAAAATATTTTACACGTGTTCTTTTATGTTATTACCTTGCCATAAAAGTGGTCTCTCCAAATGCTACTCCTTCTTCGCACAAGGTCATTATTTCATTGTTATTTCAAAGTTAAGAACAGACACAGTATTTGGATGGAGAAACCAGTATACAGTTTCTTTTTTAACAACGACAGGACTTTTTCTTGGACCTATTTTGGCTGTCCCATTCCTTAGTTTATTATTGAGAAATAATGTCATTCCAAGGACTGGACTACTATCTTGTTCTAAAAGAGACTTGTATCCACAATTACAAAAGAGAAACTGCAACTACTAATCTGTTGCCATTATTTTTTTTTCAACCAAAAGGCAGGATCATCACAGCATTTTGAGAAGAACCCTTAGCAATCTATAGTATCTACTGCTTGAACTTAGATTGCACTAAGATTAATTGAGTATTAAACAGTGAGACAAATGGGGTTGCTGGCCTCATTTGAAACCTCCTTAAACTTCAAATATATATTTAGCAATGTTATATGAGTCATAATTAAAGGGTTTTTGGAAGGGACAAAAGGGAAAGACTATTACAAATAGTGTATTTAATAAATTGTTATCTCTTCCTCTTATGAATTATGAACAGCTACCAAATGAATGCAGTTTCAGAGACATTATTTTGCCTGGAAACTTTCCAAGAAATGTAAGAAACCCCACACCTTTAGAACTGCAGAAATAAGATGTCTAAAAACATGTTATTACTACTTTTGAGCAGTATCTCCAGAGACCTTTCAGACTGCTGAATAATTAATTGTATAGGCACTGCAAAAAATCCATTTTATTATTTTTCCAAAAGTCCATAACAATTCTTACAAAGACATTTCAGCTTATTGGGTCAAGGCTTGTTCTGAGATGCTTTAGCTTATGGATCACTGATTTGGCTGACTATAATAGCTTCAGCCTGACAGGTCAAAGTCAATGTATCATACCTTTTTATATCCACCTCTAGGAAAAAAAATTAAAATAAAAATCCCAACAAAATACCACTGTGCCCAAGAACAGAAACAATTATTTTTGTCTGGCTGTGACTTTCAAGAATTTATCTATATTCCAGGCTGAAATTATATTATTTTAATTAATTAAGACATGGGTCACCAGTAAGGTGTTATATAAAAGGAAAAGTCAAATATGGCATTACAGTGCCTTTTTATGCACTTGCAGTGGCCAACACAAGGAGAATGACCTATTTATAGAAGCTAAGCTAAACAAATATGTTGTCTTTAAAATAATAGGTACAAGACTCTGTTTACTTAAAGTCATACAAATTTTCTTGTTTATTTCATTACTTACTGATGTAAGCAATATAAGTAGCCTTATAAATTACTTGGTGATAAATTGCATAATAGTCAGGACTGCATTTCCACTATCTACTGACATGGTATTCCCATTTGTCAAACAGAACAGTAACACAGCCAATCTTCTAGGATCATGGCAAATATTTACCCACATAGACAGTTTGTAGTGCTATACCAGGACAGTTACCTAATGTAGATAACAGCTTTATACAGCTTTCTCTTCCCTCTCTCTTGGAGTGTCACAAACTACTGGGTACAAAACTCTCTTTCTTCAAGAAAAACCCCTCTGATCTTTTTTGTCTGTCAAATGTGTCCAACAGAGAATCACCTTTTGCAGATTGTAGCCTTGCTCCTCAGTCCTTCAAATACCAGGACAGCTTTCATCTCCTTGTTAAACATTTTATAAATGAACTGGCCTAGAAAACACGCATGCATACCCATTATATATTTGCCCTCTAAGCACAAATATGTACATAACAGGATGCTCTGTGGAGTGCCCATGTGTTTCCAGTGCTTTGTATTCAAGAAATGATGCCTGCTTTCCAATTTCCCTACCTATAGGAGATCATTTCTCAAAATCAGTGTGTATTTAAAGAAAAAAAATTAGGCAGCATCATAAATCATTCAGCAAACACCCCAACTCTATTCATAGCCATATACATATGTTGCCAGTAATACAGATAAATATAGACTCATAGAAATACACACACAGACTTTGAGAAAATATGCCTCTAGACAGAAACATATTGTGCATATGCAAATAACTGTCTGGCACTGAAGCTTTGCCCTTTAGCATTCACTTAACTGTATCTCTTTCCTACGCCTGCTCACTCCCATTTTTCCATCTGTTTATTTTTTTCAAAGCTTCATTTAAGAATATGGTACAACTTCTCAAAAATCAAGAAATATGGTCCTGAAAATATAACTGCCAGGTATAACATAAAATATTGCTTGAGAGAAGCAAAAAAAAAAAAAAAGATATAGAGGAGGCTACATTCAAGTTTTCCTACAAAGGTTGCAGGAAATGGGTTTTATCCATTCTGTCCCAATGATGTTCATTCCTGGTTAGTTTTCAGGTCTGGTTGCTATACTTTAAAGAAGCTGTATAATCCAGACTTGTGATCAGCTTCCTTAATTTATTTCCCTTGAAATGACAGGGCTGGCAAAGGCAGGCTAGCTTCTCAGATGTCTAGATTACACTGTAGCTATGGAAACAGGTGTTAAAATGCTATGAATTTCAAGTTACACTGATATTCTGCACATCACGTTCTATACTGATGACAGGTTATTTTACACACTGACCAATACAACAGCATCAATCTTACTGATTTACATAAGTCTGTCAGGTAAGAGTGTCTCCATGATGAACTTGGGGAGCTTTCTTGGGGTTTCACTCTCAATCTGCACACACAGTTGAACATGTGCATATGCAGGGGCAGTACCTGCTACTACACCATCCCTGAAGCCTTAAGGACATGAAATGCAGGTGCTAGAAGTCAAATTATGATTACTTTTCCAGCATAAGAAGTATTTACCACTTTCCTTTTCTTTGTTGAAGAAATAACCTCTTAGTTCATTCTCATAAAGTGACGTGGGTCTGAAGACCTGGAGTGGTTTTCTTGGTATTTTGCAAAAAGCTGTAGGGAAAAATCCCAAAACCTTGAATGGGTGTGGGAAAGTATAACAACATAACAACATTTTTTTCTTTGGTACAAAATCATATGACTGCCATCCCTGCCTCCCATTGTGACTTCTGTATGGTCTACAGCAGCATGTGGGTCCAGGTAGGAAGCCAGATCACTTCCCATTGTCCTGAAGTGAATTCATCTCAAAATAGTGCAGCATATTGCACTACAAACTTTCCTCATCACAGTGAACTCAGAAAATAGTTTTTGTATGATTTTGCATCCAGATGAATGAGCTACAGAAATCACAGGTTTTCAAAGAAACATCCTTGCTCTTCCCCAGGCTTGTTCTCACTTTTACTTCCATACACCCACTTTATCTACTCCCTCACAGTCCTGAAGTTTGGGTGAGAGATTTGTGTTGCTCGTGTGTATGGACATTCCCAATCAACTCAATATCTGCTTCCTCCTTTGTGCCACACAGTCAGTCCAATCCTTCCTGAACATGCCTCTTCTATCAACAGGGACTTTTTTAGTTTTCTGATATTTATTATGTTTTTGATATCCCTTATTCAGAGCAATTCAAACTGAATTATGAATTTCAATTTGGCATCAAACTGTATTTTTGTTCCTCACAGATGTGTAAATTGAAAAGTGTTTCCTTCCTGAAGAACTGGAAAACCATTGTTAAACAATGTTGAAAATGTACACTCTATTTGGCATAAAAATTTATCTTGTCAAAGCTTGGTCTTAAGTTATTTTCTAAAGCATGATAAACCAATAATCACCCTGAACAATTTAAAAAATGGGAAGGCTTTGTTATGCAGTTATAACATTCCTATATGAAAACATCCGTGGGAAAATTTAAGATAAATTGGTCCAATAGAAATAAAACACAATAGAAATAAGGTAGTAAAAAGTGTAAACTACATTACCAGTGATATGGATAGTATGAGCTGCAGCCTGAAATCCCCTATCCATAGTCTGTGTTGCTGTGAATGTCCCCACTGCTTCATAGCAGTTCCAAGAGTTCATTCTGTTTTCAAGCAATCCTTGCACAACTCAGTTATCTACTTTACGTAAACATGTATGAAACAGCACAGAGGTAGTTTACTTTGTATGGTAAGGGCCTCATCACAGACATTTGAGATAGGGCCAAAGATTTTGTATGAGGCATAGGACCATTATTATATAAAACATTTCCAGGAAATTATGGGTTTGAACTAATTGCACCATAGAGTAAAATATCTCTGCACCAATGAAGAACTTCAGAGTTATTTATTTTTCTGAATAAAATATTCTATAAGTGAAAAGCTGAAATTATTATTTCCAAAATTTTCAAATACATATGCTGGAGAGTCAAAGTTAAGATGAGAGTAGTCATCATACTTCCTCCTAGTTTCAAGGTTAAGGTATGAGCTAAAAGCAGAATGAGGAAAAAGGAGCTTAGTCCTTCTTGTTCATATAGGCAACACCAATCAAATAAATTAAAGAAATAATTACTGAATTTCAACACCATTTATGTTCACATTTGCATGACTGGATGAAAGATGTTTGAAGGCCTTTCTTGTTTTGCCTTCCTTTTAAATCCTGTTTTTACACTGAAACATTCACTTTAGTATAACAGAAGTGGTATTCAACGTTTCCTTAATACATTAACTAAAACTGCACTACTGAAACACAAGTTTTCAGTAGTTTCAGTCTTGTCTGGTGGCACCTGTAAACTCTAAATTAATAATACAGCTTTTTCTCAGCTATTCAAATTTTAAAAAGCATTACCCACTTGGCACAGCAGAGTCTGCTTTGACTGATAGCAGCAGCATGCATTTAAAGGCCAGTTCAGTTTTCAGATTCATTTCCCTATCCAAAGGATGTTTCAAAATATTTCACAGGGCAGACAAAGGATTTTAGAGCCACTGCCTCTATGGCAACTGAAGTCTTAAGAGGACTCATTTCTTCTAGACATAATTCACATGAATGACACTTTTTGCACTATTGCATCAAGTCAAGTCCTTCCCTAAGGAAAACCTGTTTCTGTTATGTCCAGTCAAAATAATTACACCACAAGACACATAGTTTGCTCCAATAATTCCTCATTAATCAGCCTGCAATGGTTTTAGGCATGGGTCCCAGAGGTTAATGAATGGATCATTAAATCTACTGTGCAATCAGTCCCCCAGAGTATGCCCATTTTTTGCCACACCACTTGTTTAAGCAAGCATTCTTCTTAATAGCAAAGACAGAAATTATAAGCTCAGAAGCAGATGATGCAAATTATACACTTTTTAAAAAATCTTCCCTGCAAGTATTTGGCAACAAGATGAGAAGGGTGAAACTAAAGTTGTCAGGGGAGAACAATTTTGAAAACTGTTTCATAAAGAGGTTTAACTTAAGGGAAACCACACNACAAAAAAACTCCTCATGGAGTTATTTGATCTCCTTCAAACACTCACACCCATTCCCTATAGGAAACTAGAGATGCCCGTCTGGGATGTGAGAGATCTAACACACACACGAAGTGTTAAGTATCGCTGGCTCCTGCACAGAAAATGTCATCCTTCCCACCTCCCAGTTGGTATCTTTAAATAGCTCACATTATTTATGGTGTACATAGTGTTAATGTCCTTCAGTTGTTCTATTTTCAAGGATGGAAAAGCAGTTGCTAAGCATTTCTAAATGACAGCCCCAGGGTTCATTAAAAATATGGCAAACATTTGCTAAGCTCATTAAGTGCAATTTTTGTGCGTGTGTGTATCAGATTCCTCCTCTGCATGTTATGCGTGACCAAACATCTATTAACCCTAATCCCATTGATGAGTCTGATACATTCAAACTAGCAATTAGACAAAACAAAGGGGATATTTACTGAGAGACTCATAAATGGGCTTTCATAGTGGTCTAAGCTGTTGCAAAATGACAGTTTAATTCCCTTCTGTTAATTCCCACCTACTAGAGTACTCCCTTTGTTTGATTATAGGTTGTCAGATTTAGGGATTCTGATTGAATCAAAATTTTAAGTAAACCAGAAATACACAATAATTACACTTGCTAGGCACTGCTGCCTACCGTACAAGCAAAGTAAATGCAACAAAAATTTTAATGAAATTCAAAGAAAGAAAAAAGGATTTCAGGAATCACCTATTAATAAAACTAAATATATACATTTCCTCCATCTAAATGCAGGGGAAAAAAAGTCACTCCTCTGTACAATAACGTGTTTTGATACTATTACCTACTAAACACAATTTTTCTAGAACCACGAGCATTTCTCCAGATCCACAGAGGGGACACCACACTTTCCTTAAACAGAATGACCTTTATAGCCCACATTCATGCCCTTCTCACAATCTTTCTCACAAACACTTTGAAGCACAGACATTACTATGAATTCTGCAAAATATTTGCTATATAAATTGTCAGATAGAGTGTCCTGTATGGAAAAACTCAGAAACATTCGTAAAGAAAATATCTGCCTGTTTATTAACACCACTGCAAGCCTTGTCAGCAACATTTAACAGTGCAAGAGTTGGTTCTGTCCTATAAAGTGTGAATGGGGTTGTTGTGAGTCAGTAAGGAGGGAGCATCATTTATGCCACAGAAAACTAATATTATGAAGTTTTCACAGCACAATGACAGTACTTTGCAAGTGAAAACTTCTGACATTTACATAGATTAAAGCAAACTAACAAACAAAAGCCCAAGAAGACTCATTCAGTAGTTCTTTCTCAAATTTTCTCCCAGGAAAAAGCTTTTTTTCTACCGGAGGGATTTTTTGTTTAAGTCAAAAATATTATTATGTCCAACTTCTATGCCTACAAAAGGATCATTAACAATATGAAGTAATTTTCAACTAATCTCTTCTGGTTTTCCAGGAATCCCACTTCTTACTAAACAAAGGCTTCTAAAAAGTGATCACACAGAAAACCTTCAGAAGAAATACTCAAACACAATAAAGATTTTTTTTAATTAATTATTCTAAGCCATATTTAATCAGGAGAAAAGAGCTCCTCATTTCAGAAGAACTGTAATAATTATATACAGAGAAAATACTTGTGCATGTGTATAAATATAGAGATACTATCAGTCATTTTAAATTATATTTTAAAGAAAGATTTTTCCCTCAAAAGTCTTCAATGAAAAGGAAGATGCTGGTGTTTTTTTAAGATTTAATGCTAAGAATTCATCCTTTCAGTCTACTAGTGTGTACTACTGACCTAAATATTATATTTAGTTATTCAAAAACACTCCCTGTAATTTCTGTTAACCACTCCAAACTGTCATATTCATAGATTTATTTCCTCTGTGATGGGGACATTTCTGTGATTCCAACAAATCACCTGTACAGGGACACCTTCCACATAAGTTTTCAGCTTCTCTTTCTCTTTCCCTCAATATAAACAGTATATCACTGTTTCATCAGGATATTTTCAATAAATATGACAAAATTTTACTAAACCACAAAGGTAGTGGGAAGGTCCGGAGTGCAAAGAGACTCTCTGTGCTGAGGGGTGTATGCTTGGACATATTTCAGCTTTAAAAAATTCTAGTTTCAGATTGACCCACTTCATAACTCAACAGGAAGGAAAACAAATCATCATGGATTTTTAATAACCTAAAATCAATAAGATGTAATGAGCAATTACTCTGTTAAAAAGTAGTTGTGGTAAAAGAGCACACCTGTGGATATACAGAGCCTTAAGGAGAAACACTGATAAGTAAATGGTTCATTAAAACCAAAATCAACAAACTTTTAAATCCTAGATTTTTAAAACATAACATCATGTTTTTCCCTTAATTATGCATTTTTATTATTAATTTTCTCTCTATTCCTTGCATAAGAGTTTAAAAACGGTTATGTGCACTTTGTCTTAACAGATACTGAGCAATATTCAAACATGTTATACATTTTATATGATGAAGAGCAAACCTGAAGACATTTGGATCTGAAGATAATGCAGTTGATGCATTTTTTTTTCTGTTCTTGCACTGGTGTGTGTTACTGCTCCAAATCCACTACACAGGAACTTTGGTCTTTGACAAAACTCCCAGCACAGAAGTAGAAACATATACCACTATGGAGACAGAGGTGCCAAGGTGACCATAAAATTAATTTTCCTGGTACTTCTGGTTTTATTCTTCTTGGATTTAAAAACAAAACTAGAACCAGAAACTTCACTGCATGAGCTTTGCCATTCTTTACCAATTCTTCATGCAGCATTATACCTTGTTTTAAGCCAACATAAGTTATTTACTAAGTGTGTTATTGCAAAGTAATAGAAACGTACAAGGTTGTATCAGTAACACCGAGAACAGTATGCATAATTGCAGTTAATAGATTAAATATCTTCAATTTGCAAGCTTAACTAGTCTTACATACCTCTCCTTTTTTTTTTTATCCCTATAGTTTTGTCTTCTTGTGACTTAACAAAAGCAGGCAAAAATCAAAGAAGCCTTCTGTCATATAAAATCACTTAAGCACAAAGTTCAAATCATATAACAGCATCTGCATATGTGTAAACAGGCATATTTTTCCAATTGCTTACCTGCATAAGTTTTGAGTTAGCAGGCACCAAGGGGCAAACAAAGTTTCCAAATGCCACACTACTCCAGCAGTCAGCAAAGGATTTATGAGATTTTAAGAGCAGAGACAAGAGAATGCAAAAAATTGTTTTGTGTGGAACTTTCCTTTCAACTTCCTCTTCGCACAGGAGCAAAATGTTCTAGTAAAAAAACTGAAAAGAAGATTCTGTGTCCATTTTTACCTTGACACATCTTACAATGCCTGTTCAGCAAAAAGCATGCAGAACAGGGAATAGCACATAGCCAGTGTAGAAATTAACCACCACACTTTATGAATGTAGTAAATAATGAATTGCCCTGAATTAATTTACCACAAGATTATCCCACAAGGAGATTATATTTATAATCAAATACAACATAAAAAAAAATTAAAATGCTTTTGATAATTTTCACTTCTTCTTCCTAATATGTGTCTTTAAAACAAACTGGTAAAGATGTGGAAACACTTGATCACACTGTTGCTTTCCACTGAAATCCAGAAAATATTTTAACATATAATCTTAAGCAAACTTTTAGATATTTACAATTATACTTACTTTCAGTTATAATATTTTAGCAGTTAGGTAAAATATTTTTTGGTTGCTTTCAGCGTCAAAGTTGGTTGGCAGTCCCTCATGTCTCACTTTTTATGTTTATTTTTTCTTTGTTTTTCTTTGCTTTACAGCATTCTTGTGAAGTCTTTGTCATGGGCATCACTCACAGTACCAGCACATTAAACATTCCTCTCCACTGAGGCTGTCCTTAGACCCTTTTCAAGTTTTTGACTTATATGGGTATTGTCAAAAACCAAATCATGAAGGTATAACACCGCAAAACAGATGGGACCAAGTGATACTTCTGCCCTGGAAGTCTGGTTTGGGAGTATAAGTCTGGGTTAGAAGGATAGGAGAAGTACAGTCATAGACATGCATAATTCACCTGTTCACCTAGTAGAAAATTTTCAGCTCTCACTCCTACTTCCTTCTATTCCCCTTTCCCCAAAATAAAACAAATAAACAAACAAACAAACAAAAATCCAATTTCACTAGTTTGCAAAAATTTTTGAAACATTCTGAGTGTGTCTGACTTTAATTATATTAAAATATTTACTTTTTTTCTCTTTCATTTTTTTATTTAAGAAAAGCATTTTAATGAAGGAAAAAAAAATGGGAAAAAAAACTCATGAAAAATTCAGAATTAGATGCTGAATCCGAAGATAAGCAATGAAGTTTTTCAAGAGCTAAACTGCAACTGGAAATCCACCTTTTCATATACTATAAATTAAATAAAACCAACAAGCAAACAAAAAAAAAAAAAAAAAAAAAAAAA
>VWYE01011267.1:161074-176211 GCA_013398995.1 Alaudala cheleensis
AAAAAAAAAAAAAGAAAAAAACCAAACCTGACAAACTAAAAAAACAATCAACCAAAGAAAAAACCACCAGTGCTGTGACAGGTGTCCTTCAAGAAGCGTTTTTTTAAATCCAAACTTTGGAAACAACATCTGTCTGAAATCACAGCTGTGGAAATAGTTCACTAGAATAGAAGGAAATCTTAGGATTTATTTTTAATGTTTTACCACTAGTGGTGTAGTAGAAACAAAATATCCACAATTAAATACATGGTGCTCTTTTTCAGCCTGTATCCAGCCTCTACGCCCTTCAGGCCCAGCCATTCAGGCAGAGTTTGCAGATTTTCCACTGGATTATGGAAAATGATGCCAACATGAGTATCCTTTAGGCCACAGAGCTCTAATTTAAATGGATATCCTCTTACAATGGAACAGCAAGTTTCTAGACCTCAGCCATGTTGGCATTTGCTCCAGAGAAAGACAGAACAAAATGGTCCACAAATGTCCCATTCATGTTAAACTGGCTTCTGCTGCAGCCTTGAGAGGCTGTTTGGTCACTGAGTTGTGCAGCAGGAAGGAGGCAGTCAGTGACACCAGCCTGTGTCAGGACCACAGCCTCACACCTTCCACCAGGTACCTTAGAAGCTCATGCTATTTAGCCATAGATGTAGCATTTCAGACCTACATGTTTCAGGCAAAATTTTTATCAAAAGCAGGCACATGGAAGGTTACACATTAACAATCAGTGCCAGTTACTCCAAATGGGAATTTGTGCATGCTGCTTTGAGAAGCCCTTTAGACCAATGTACAGTTAGCGTAACAAGTAGCTGCTACAAACGGCCAGGAAGACTCAATATGCCATTTAATAGCTGTGTTTTCTGAATCAATATGGATTGATTGAAAAGTAAACACTTGAGCTTAATCTTTTGATGTCTTATAAAATTGGCCTTCTTCTTAAGCAGCATTCAGAAACATTTATGTCTATGTGGAGTAGTGTCTTTCAAAGGCGGAAAAACCTGTAAAGGCTCTGTCATCCAGAGAAGAATAATAACAGAAAAGGCATCATTTGACTGAATTCAGGTCTGTATTATTAACTATGATGTATTCATTTGTAGCTCAGCTGTGAGTACAAGACTGTTTCACCAAAAACAGTACATTATGTCTGAGTTCATCAGGCCAAAATCTTCCTGTGTCTGAACTTCGTATAGCTCAAACATTATACATATGATGTCCAACCTACCCGACAGAAATAACAGACTTGCAACCATCATCACTATAATTTTGCTTGAAATAATACCAATTACACATAGAGAGGGGAAAAGAAATCCTAAATTTACTTAAATAGAGAGCAGATTCTTGTTGAGACTGAAAAAAGGAGTAGATTTGTGGTCTTAATTAAGTTGTACATTCAAAGCAGAACAAAAATGAGTCAGTATCTTTGAGTGTGCAACAGGGGCAGGGAATTAAACACCTCTTCTTTCCTCAAGACTTACAAAAAATGCTTTAATTGCACTACATGTCCAAGTAATTTTCTTTTACCTGTGTACATAAATTGAAAGGGGGAATGATAATGACTAAATAGTGCCTGGCTTAGGGGCAATAGTACATATCAGCCAAAAAAATTCTAAAATTAAAATAATTTGAGGACAATAAAATAATACCCACAAAACTAAAAACTGAGTCAAAGAAAAGACACACTAGCTTTTGGAATATATCTAAGACTCACAAGCCAACCAGTAATAATTAAGAAATTCTTAAACTGAAAGTTGTGGGCTTTTTCATGGACACAAAACCTCAGGAAAGAAATGTTTTCAAACAGTGATTGGTGACCCCAAGCCCAGCCAGAATTCTCATAATAGTTTATAAGAAAAAGTACCCTGCATCCTAAAAATTTTATCCCTCCTATTCTCACAGGTCAGCTGCTCAAAAAAAAAGAAAAAAAATTGCATCTCAGCATTCTACTACCCATTGTACCTATGAGCCAGAAAATTTTCTTTGTGGCATGAGTTGCACAGACTTCTCCCATTTGGTCAATGGGATTTCACAGGCAGTGCAAAACACTTGCTGAATGGAATCCATGAATCCATGAAGTTTAATATTTAGTTATATGTAAATTTAATATTAAGTTATATGTAAAAATTACACTCTGTTGTGCACCTTTTTTTTACTTTTTTTTTTTATTTCTATAAAAGCATTCCAGCATTTTTAACTGATCTTGATTTGGGTGCCAGAAACTTAGGATTTCACTCCTAGAGGTTTACTAACAGAGATTTCCATCCTTATTTATTCTTTACAGAAAGGAGATCCTACAGTGAAAAATTAATGCTTGACATAATTTGTAGAAATAAAAATAACTCTTACTCATCCAATCCACTGCTTCTGTTTAAATGGAAAAAAAAGCATTGCTAAGACTCAAGCCTGCCTGTAATACAAAAAATCTTAAATACTTCAAAGCCTGTGTAACTGAATTGTCTGTTTTGCAGCTGGATAGGAGATTCAAGCACAGCAGTGATCTATAATGTTTGCTGAGCTTTACCTTTGGCTAGCAGGACTTAATGTCTTTCTTCATCAGCTCTTGAACTTCACGAGCTTATATCTGGAAAGGGAATTTTAGAAAACATAGTAAATATGTATTAACATATTAACTGTATGCATACAGCTTTTATACAACATATGATTTTGAATGAATGGTTAAAATTTAAAGTAATAAGATTTTAACTACAGATAAAAGAAGCAGTGGTTTTTCAGATCTCACAATGAGATTTTCATATATTTATGTTAATTATGGAGGGGTCAATACTGTATAAAACAAAGCTATTTTTTAAATCATCAGGGAGATACCAAAAAGGAGGGGGGTGAAAAAAGTCATCTTAAGTCTGAAATCAAGCAAATTTCATTTTTTCGTTAAGCAGTAGGCTCAAGTACAATTTCCTCTCAACTGTTCCTCAACAATAACTCCTTAAGAGCCATTGACAAGTTTTGTCCATATAAAGTGAGCAGGGACAAGTACCAGTATCCATTGAATGTAATATGATTGATGAAATTCCTGCAAATTCTTTCAGTTCTCCATAAACAAAGCTCCTGCACTCCTTATTCAGGCAAGTGTCCATAGAAGGCAATTTGTATTTCTGTCTGTAGCAGCTTGTGTCTCCACTACAAGACTACTAGATAGGAACTTTACCCCAGTATAATATTTTACACTGGCCTCTCTGATACTAGAAGGAGGATGTAGAGGGAGTTTCTGTTCCAATTCTCCACATTGTGTCTCAGACTATCTGGGAACTTGACTGCACAAACTTGTGACTACTTTCTTTTTTTTTCCCCAAATTTAATAAAATTGAAGTATGCCAGGATCACATGTAATTTACTACAGATGACATTCAGATCTAAAAGAGAAGAATTTTTTGTTGGCTAATAAAAAATGTAGAGAATTAGTATTTCAAATAGTAGAGCAGATGTGCAAAGAAACATCTGTATCACCACTCACATGTGTGTGAATGTAAAGGAATACTTACAAAGGCGGTCATGCGAGAAATTGAATGATGTAATCTCACAAAGCACCATGATTCTAAGCGACAGTAGGGCTGACTGTACTTTTGGTAGGTGAGAGAAGGCTTCAGAACCGCTCCTTGGAGCAAGGTCAGGATTTAGGACTCAGAGCACCACTTTAGTGGTTCTTGTATAAATATGACATTTCACAGTCAGCTGCTTTGAGCTTGCTCTCTTCACTTTCCAAAACTCATGTTTTGTGTTTGCCTCTCATATAGAGCATTCCTCTGCACCCACTTCCAAACATGACAGAGTCCTCGTTGTCAGTAACAACTGTATGTAGAAATACAATAATGAATGTGAGCACAGAAGAAAATGTATAAGCAATGCTAAAATGGCTGCTATACCAGATACATATTAGTATCTTTGTTTTCAAAGAGAACTATGCTGAGAAGAAATTCTCTAATATTGAAGTGATAGCAATGTGCCAGAATGCACATTCCATTTCTCTGATAGTCACCATGGGTACATAAATAGTCTGAAAGAGAGCTTATCATTAAAATCTGAGCTGAAAAATCTTTTTGAGAATCTTAGCTTTCTCCATTAGGTTCCTCACCAACTCTTCTGTCTTATTTTCCAGGGGGAAGGTACATTTACCTAATTTTTCTTTTTTCTGTCGTACATACTTGTGAAGCAGAATCACAGAATGGGTCAGGATTGGAAGACACCATAATGGGTCATCTTGTCCAACCTCCCTGCTCAAGTGGGCTCATCCCAGAGCTCAAGGCCCAGGAGTGTGTCCAGATAGTTCTTGAATATATCCAGTGAAGGAGACTCCAAAACCTCTCTGGGCAACCAGCGCAAGTGCTTGGTCACCCACACAGTATGTTTGCCTATTGCCTTTTGTCTTGTTGCTTGGCATCACCGAGCAGAGCCTGACACCCTCCCTTCAGATAACCGCAGACTTTGACCAGGTCCTGTGGCAGTCATCTTATCTCAAGGCTGAACAGGCCCAGCTCTCTCAGCCTTTCTTCCTAAGACAAATTCTCCAGTCCCTTAATCATCTTTGTCATTCTCTTCTAGACCTGCTCCAGGGCCTCCACGTCTCTCTTGCCCTGAAGAGCCCAGAGCTGGACACAGTTGTCCACATACAGCCTCACCAGGGCAGGACAAAGTAGAGTAGGGAGGCAGGATCATCCCCCTTGCCCTGCTGGCAATGCTCTTCCTGATGCACCTCAAGACACCATTGGTCTTTTTGGCCACCAGAGCACACTGCTGGCTCATGGACAGTTTGTTGTCCACCAGGACCCTCAGCTCCTTCTCCACAGAACTGCTTCCTTGCTGGGCTATTCCTCTCCAGTGTCTGACCCTACATTTGGTCTTGTTCAACCTCAGAAGGTTCCTCTCTGCCCATCTCTCCACTCTGTCAAGGTCCATCTGAAGGGCTGGATATTTCTCTGGGCTATTTACCACTCCTCCCAGCTATGAGGGAGTCTAAGATGATATTGTAACAGCATCAAAAGCCTTGCTGAAGTCTAGGTGGATAGTATCCATTGCTGTCCCTTTGTCCACCCAGGTGGCATTTTTGATGCCAAACTGATTTTTGCTTTTATATACTCTTCATATATATTTGTAGCTCTGTAATTTATTATTGTATAACTAGATAAATTAATAGCTAGTATTTTTCCTACTCTGCTGGACAGAAAGAAAAAAACATGTCCCTAAGGCCCTATCCTAATCCTGCTTCTTCTGAGAATGAAGGTGGAGCTACCTTCTCAAGAAACTTTCAGCCATAAACAGCTATCGAAGAAGGGGGGCTTCAGGAGAGGGTTGAACCAAGAAGGGGAATTACCTCCTCACCTGTGTTTTTAATTGGGGATTCTTATCAGTCATGCTAATTTGCTGAACTTTTAGAACTATGCCCTAAGTCTTGTATATATCTTTTGCAGATTTTCAGTGTCCACTCAGGAGTGCCATGTACCTGCAGGTATCTTCACTAAAAGTAGCCACATTTTATCACCTAATCTTCTTTGGCTCTTGGCTTTAAGGCTGTCCTAGGGTGACAGTATGATGCTTCTATCCCGAAATCGTCTGTTCTGTCTGTGTTAGATGTTGTGTTCTGTAGCTTTAAGACTGGTTCCTAGAGCGAAGGGGGAGAAAAAGANCCCATTTGGGAGGTTTCCTCCATGATTTGCCCTAAACCAGGACAAAGGCTCACATGGGCAACAGTTTCCATCACAGAAGGTGATTGGTCAAGTATGATTTACCACTAATTAATCCACTACTCCTGATCATCTTCTTGTCTTCCATGGGGATAGAAAACGGCCTCCAGAATGAAGCATTCCATCACCTTTCCAGGGATTGAGGTGAGGCTGACCAGCTGGTAGTTCCCTGGATCCTCTTTCTTCCCCTTTTAGAACAGTAGGGTGATATTTTGCTTTCTTCCAGCCTTCAGGCAGCTTTTCTGATGAGCAGCCTGGCCACAATGTCTGCCAGCTCTCTCAGCACTCATGTATGCATCCCATCAGGGCCCATGGACTGATGGATGTCAAATTTGTCCCAATTGGGTGTTCCATAACCCAATCCTCCATGAAGGACTGACAGCTTCCTTTCCAACATTACTTTACCCTGGTCTCTTGTGTCAGAGATTCCTGAGGGCTGGCCTTTTCAGTGAAGACCAAAGCAAATAAAGTGTCCGAGTAACTATTGTCTTTTTTGCTTTCTGTATTACCAGGGTTCCCCCTCCATTTAGTAACAGTCTCACAATATAATTTGTTTCCCGCCAGTTACTGATGTATTCAAAAATCCCTTCTTATTGTCCTTGACACTGTTGGCCAGATTTAATTCAAGATGGGCCTTGGCCTCCCTTGTCTCATTTCTACTTACTCTGTGATCTCTCTGTTTTTATCCCAAGTGGTCTGACCCTGCTTCCATCTTCTATATGTTTTCTGCTTACACTTGAGGAATGACAGGAGTTCTTAGTTTACCCATGGATGTCTCTTGTCCCCATCACCTAATTTCTTGCTCGTTAGGGTATATGATCCTTGAGCTGGGAGGAAGTGACCCTGGAATATCAACCCCTCCCTAAAGGGCCTGTTCCCATGGGATTCCTCCCACAAAATTCCCTAAAGTGGCTGAAGTTAGCTCTTCTGAAGTTCATGGTTACAATCTTATTTGCTGCCCTGCTTCCTCCCTGACCAATACAGAACTCCACAATCTCATGGTCACTACACAGCCAAGGCTGCCCCCAACCTTCACATCCCCCACAAGGCCTTCCCTGCTTTTTGGTGTGAGGTCCAGCAGCTACAGCATTACCTGTGGGATCCTCCACTATCCATGACAGGAAATTGTGATTAGTGCTTTTCAGGAACCTGCTGGGTTGTTGGTGTTTCACAGTGATGGTTCTGCAGCAGATGTCAGGGTAGTTAAAGTCCCCCAGCAGAACCAGTGTCTGTGTTTCTGCAGCAGCTTTGTGCTGCATGTAGAAGGCCTCATCCACTTCCTTCTCTTGTTTGGGTGGCCTGTAGCAAACACTCAGAAAACCTCATTATTATTGTACTGTTGCTGTTGTTGTTTATTATAATTATAATAATTTTATTATTGTCATCACAATTTCTTAATCCCCATAATTAGACACTATTGCTATATTCTTTCCAGGACAGATTTCATTGGTTCCACTGCATCTCCTGTACATTGTTCATTTGTCTAGGAGGTCCTTACTGATTCATGCTGGTATCCTTGCTCAATTTCTCTCATGGATCTTTCAAGACTGTGAGTTCATCAGTACACAATCACTGAAGCTGAGGCTACCATCAGTCTTGTTCTTTCATGTTGGTGAGCAACCAGTCCAAAATTGCTTCTGATCAGACCGTGGTAAAGTCTTCAAATTTGAGGTATTCATTACTACAAACAGGAAGAAAGCACTAAAGGCATGATTCTAGACAGATTTCAAAGGGCACATATTTTATAATGGAGACTTTGTAGCATGGAGCAAAGAAAGGCAGATTGTGCTCTTTTTTGGCAAAAAACTTTATATATAAATTCACTTGCAAAAGGACTTTCTGAGTCAACCACATTTTTAAGTAAATAGATTCATATTTATTTAAATTTTCAAGTTAATGGAAATTATGAAGCTACTTTTTTCAAGTTAATGGAAATTATTAATTTAAATTTTAGAATTGCAGCTTTCCCTGATCTTATAGCAGCTATTACTCACAGAAATCACAGGCCTTCTGTGCTGACTGACATCTGACTTGTAGAGTTAAGACCCTTGCTGCTGCAGAGTGCCCTTCTGGAAAGTATGGCCCCAGGGTGTGTACCCTAGATGTTTCACTACTGCAAAAGATGGAAGTGCTACCACCTTCAAATGAGCAACTTTCTTGGCAAGAAAATCACTATAAAGGCAGACATTTCATTCCAATGGGACTTTTTTTCTGGTGACAATGTAACTACTTTCATGGAAAAAAAATGTATAAAATGAAGTTCAGTCAGCTTAGAAAAATAGAGTATTTTACAGTTTCACAATGATTTGTCTTATTTTTGATACCTACAAGACTCACTAGCTGCAAAGCTGTGGTTTATGAGATTCCCCCTATGTGAGAATTGATATTGCAGAGACAAAAAGACAGAACTGTGACTGCAGAAATTGTAAAGAGGGAACAGATACCAAACTGTTATGGCTCTTGAGACAACTCCTTCCAGAAGGAACACCTTTCACCAGTGTTTAAAGTCCCACCTACATGGATCAGAAAGCTACTGAACTAGTACTAGTTCCTGCCTATTTCCACAGAATTCCTGGGTGACAAAACAGTGCCAAGACTTAGACTAAAGGTATTTAAAATTTGCTCCCTTTTGCAGTGTTTATCTTTTTCATTGTCTTAAAAATAATCTTCATTCAGCTTGTTTTCTTCTGCAGTAAATATCCAGGCATATGCATTTCAAACATGATGAACATATGTGTTTGGATTGAAATAAGATTAAGAGAATAAGCAAAAATATATAAAATAGGAGATATTGTATAGTCTATATAATTATGTTTGCCAGTTTCCCAAGTCTGGGAGAGCTTCTCATTTCTGTGTCCCCTGGATGTTCAAATAAGAGACTTCTACATATACTCATTTGAGAGCAGCAAGTCATTCAAAATTAGGATTATATTGAGTCTGATAATCATATGCATGCTGAGTCCATTAAAAAAAGCCATCTACAATCACTTTGTTTCCAAATGTGCTTCTCACTTCATTTCTAGGAAAACCAACCATAGAAACCATTGCTGTGAATCAGATGTCCTTCCTCTCTGCCTTTCTTTCCTGGTGCCATTCAGAGGTTCACATACAGCTCTGTGCTAAGGGCTGGGAGCAGCTGCAGCTGTGGAGCAGATGTGTCAGAGGGTGCTCTGCACACCTGGGACAGATGACAGCAAAACACTCTGGGGGAAGATCAAGAAGTTTGGGATTCCCACTGTTACTCTCTCCTTCCCGAGATACACAGTAACTGCCAGTCTTTATGGAATAAGCAGAGGGGCTTGATCACGTCAGTAGAGATCAGGGTTTCCCATGTCAGTCTGAGAGAACTTTACCTTCCAAGGCTTTCCAGAGAAAGTGCAATGTCTGCCCACGCTCACTGGTGCAGGAGGTGACGGCGAGGCAAAAATGTTATTCTGGAAAATCTGCACATTTCCTTCTTGGTCACACCACACACAACCATTTTCTTGGATATATTTTTTGCATGTATCCAGTTATTCTCTTTTCAGTAGGAGAAATCAGCTGTAATTTGCATCGATCTTTTAGATAAACAGAATGTATATTGAATTTTGGTCTGAGTTTAAGTAGCTCAAAACAACAAACAAACAAACAAAGAACCCAAAGAAAACCCCCTGAAGATACTGTGTTTTAGATCACCATTATTATATTTTCAAAACAAAATGTTTTCATTTCTTAAATTTGAAGCCATTTTTCAAAGTGAGATTAGATTTATTTTTAGAAGCATTAAAATTGCAGAAATGCAAGGCCTTGATGTATTTCAGATTAAATAAAATATTGGGTTATTAAATTTCTCATTGACCTTATTTGTTTGTTTACATTTTATTCCATTTACAGCACAAATAAACAATTAAATAGCAAAATTTTCATGGGTCTTGAATTTACTAATCTGATTAGAAAAATAAGTATTTGGCAATTTTCTTGGTGAGTAGGCACACTGAATGCCACAAATTCACAGACACAGCTTCTGTCTGACTTAAGAAAATACGCGTAGCATTGACTAATAGTAAAAGAACTTGTTATAGCTGGGTTGGTCTAAGTATAAAAAAAGAGAGGAAGGGTTTCTGGTGTTAAATGCCACATGTTCTTGAAAAGTAGACACGCTCTCTTCCCTTCCTTCTCCCTCCACAGGCCACTGAGCCCCTGGCACTGTGGTCTTGTTCCCAGAGCACAGCAGCTGGGGTACCTTTGAGGTCAGTCACCAGAGCTGGGAGGCAGAGCAGATCCCAGGCAGGTGAGATGCACTCCCTGATGGCTGAGCTGGCAGCCTGGCCCAGCCTTGCCTGAGGATCAGTCCATGGTGCACAGCCTCACCAGCACACCTTCGGTTTCAGAGTCCCCAGTACTACCAGCCCCCTACCAAGATCCTCTCATTGCAATTTTAAGTTCAGTAATAAATGTTTTTCATTAATGAGAGAATTAACAAGAGAGACAATCTCATTTCAGACCTATTAAAAACAAAATTAGCTATATTAAACAAGGTATATAAAGTGCTATGGGAAACTTTTTTCACCAATAACCATGACTGCAGCCAGCGTAATCCAATCTAAATTGCTATTGAAAAATTGCATCCCACAGTTTTCCTATTTCTGAAGGTCACCAGCTCCCCCAGACTAGCCATACCTTAATTTCACTTGAATTAGTTTTACAACAGCTCAAGTGAAAGGCCTTTGAGAGAGCTACTTTTTTTTGTCAACTCATTTTAATAAAATCAGGATCTGGTTAAGTAGGTTTAATTGCACAGACACAGTTCTTGTCTCATTGACTCTAGAAGGTTAGGGTGTAAAGCAATCCAAGGAAAATCAGAATCAGCACCTGTGGTGGAAAAGCATGTCTGAATATGCTGAAAGAGCTTGTAGCTTAGGTGGAAAATGCTAGATTATGAGCAGAATATTATGTCTAAACATGACACATAATTCATTGCACTTTCCTATATCTCACTGACATCTATTGTCATTTCTTTCTTTTTTCCTAGTTACAACAACGAATGAAGATGTGGTAAAAGTCAAAAGGTTAAATTTTAAAGTCACAGTTCTTATGCAGATGTGCTCATTTGTTAAAGCTTAGCATTTAACCACAGGCCATGACTAGAATTTATTAACTCACTAAAAAATGATAGTATTAGGTCCTCAGACATTGTGTAGTGACTGCTTGCTTAATTATCCATATCTAAAGAGTTAAAATGGTGACTTTTGCTGATTTAATATTCTTCCAGCTTTCCGCTGGTGTGCAGTGTACTGTGCATTAACAACACAGGTCATTGAGTACCCACTGAAAGCTTACTCTGGAAATACCTGAAGGACACATTGAACTCTTCAGAAATCTGTGTAATAATACTTCATGTGTTAACAGAATACAAGGCACAGTGATGCATAGCAAAGGATCAGCCCAGGGTGGGCATCTGAAGTGCTCTGTCTTGCCTCTGAATGCTAGAGTGAAACATTGTAATTTTATTCCAATTATACTTTTAGTGCCATGATGTCACAGCATAAATTTGTACTTTTGCATGCAGCTCATGCTGGTGTGATGACAGCTCTTAAAATATTGAGCGATTGTATGCCCGTCAGCATAAAATTACTCTAACACGGTGCCTTTATTAGGGCTTCAGTAAATGCCTTTCTTCTTGTGTTCCAAGGTGGCATTTGCAAATGAGCTAATTTCTCAGCAGTACAATAATTGTGTTGCATTTATTTTGCAAGGTGGGGGTGGAGGAGGGAGAAGAAAAATGCTGTTACATAAAAAGGGTTCTTTTGCCATCAAAACTACATTCACCATCATTAGGCAAGTTTAAAAAAGAACACATTAACTAAATGACTATACAATTATTTAAATGAACTTGGTGCTTTTTAAAGCCATGGAGGAGTATAAAGCCATATAACAAAAGGTATGACAACCCTCTCACAAGAAACACTTCCTGAAAGTCAAGCGCAAACTATCTTTGCAAACTGCTGACAGATATTTTGGGGTTCAGAATGCACCTACTTCAACAAACTAAATCCTAGCCTGATGTCAGCTAACTTAATTCAAGGGGTAAAATGCATGAGAAGTAAAGCTTAGGGAGGAAGCAGGTTTTAAAATGTACATATTTTCTTTTGCTGTCTTTGTTATCAAGAAAATAGACAAAATGATGCAAAGAAAATGATGCATAAATGGAACTCTGCAATCATAGTACTAACTTAACAGGAAAGACTTGAATTCACTGTTTCCTTCATACACACATCCAACAATCTATCTGAGAAGATTTTGTGTCATGCTGTGCTTCTCGTTTCTTGTTGTGTTACTTAGACTTAAAACAACAACTGACTTTTCAAAGTGGTGTTTAGTATGCATCATTCAGAGTTCACAAATATGAAATCTGTTCAGTTGCTGAAAGCATTTCATTTTAGGGATATTGCTTTAAATATTTTTTAAATCAATTATTCCATGAGCTAAGCTACAACTGTCATCAATGTCACAAGTTCCTCATCCTTTCCTTCCTCTATTCCCTGCTATAAATAAAGATGTTATTAAACTTAAAATTTATTCAAAGTCAACAACTTGTTCTACTAAATGAAAAGTAAAATATTTTGAAAATCATTTATTTGCTGGAAAGAGATTCTTATCCAGCCTCTGAGATTTAAATATTTCATAAAATCTGTACAGCTGTCCTATGGGTCTGAATTTAAAGGATCTTAGTTTTTTTAAGACAAAACTACTCAGTAGTATCTGCAGTAAAGGCACAAAAAGTACATCAGAGAGAAGTTATCACAAAGAAAGGACTTAATTAAAGCACACTAAAGTTCTACAATTGAGATTACAGTTTTTCTCTCAATTATGCTTAAGAAGTGTGTCTTAAAACATCAGATGTTGTATAAGGTTGAATTTAACTAAAGCATTCAACAGTACTTTTTGCTTAGTGCAAGTCAGTTGTGTTTACAAAAATCAAGCACAGGCACCAAAAGCAGAAAATTAAAAGGAAAAGCAAACTTGCATAACCCCAAAACAGTTGGGGATATTTTGTGATAGAGCAGAGAAATCAGCAACCACATTTTAAGTGCATTTCTTTAGCTGCCTACCATATCTAGCTACAGCTGGGTCAGAGAATGATTTGCAGCCTGTAAATGTCTGGATACTGTAAGTACAAAGGCAAACTGATCAGGAAATTACATTACCATTTAATTAAGTTGCAAAGATTTTGCTACTAAACCTGCAATAAGAGAGGCTGCTAATGAAATTTTTATGAAAAGTTTAGCTGTCAAGTGAGTATATCTGTTTCATAGATCGATTGCTTGCCATATACATTGAATGCATATACATATATATCTATATTTATCTATCTATCTACACACAGAGAGTAATTATGGTTGCTGCCAACAGTAATCTAAGTGCCTCTGCAGATGCAACAGGCCATGAATCAGTTTCACAAAACTGTTGATTTGTGACTGATGAGGCCCTAGAAGACTTTTAAAGTCTTACCTACCAGTAGCAGAAATATCAATAAAGAGTGACCTTTTCTGTTAAATATAATAAATAAAAATACATAGGGAACTGTCATTCAGTCCAAATAAATCTATCAGAGTTGTTTTAGTCAGCAATGGTAAAATTCTTTAGGCAAAAAAAAAGGAAATCTTACTAAACAGCATTTTAGAGCTGGACTTGAATACAGGTATTCAGTATTGACACTGATAGTGTTAACACAAGTTAATTGTGTTTTCATTACCCAGTGGAAAAAAAAAAATGGAGCATCGTGGTGTTTCCTTCCATGGCCAAAGAGAAAACAGGAACTGGGATAGAGAGAAATTAAGAAAAGAGAACATCTCTCATAGTCACTAGGATTACAACAGAAAAACTTTTAATCACTTTGCAATGCAAAATACTGAAAAACAAGCAAGAGTTCACTAAGGTCATCAAAGAAAGATAGGGAGCAACTTCAGTTCTATGGCAAATAGGGAACAAAAGGAAGAAAACAAATGCATGAAGAAAGCAATTACATTATTGACAAGATGGAAGCATAAAAGATCAACTTTTACACTTCAAAGACTACAAAGTCACATGTTCTGGCAATGCAGTAATATAAAACAAGCATACTGCATAATGATGCTGCATATGACTGTATTTTTAATAAAAGAAAATTAATAAAAATTATCATTTTTTGTGGAGCTCAAATGAAAATATGAAAAAATATTCTTCAGATTAAATTATATTTTAATTAACCCATAAAGAAACATCTCATGTAGGTTCCCTTTTTTAAATTTCTTATTCACCATTTTCTTCCCAAATTCTATTTGAAAAACTATTAAATGTCTTATTCCATAAATGCCAAAGAGAGATTTTCTGACCTTTTCAAAAGAAAGTCAAGGCAATCAAATCCATTTATGTTAATTATTATACTTTTGTGAATATATTTTCTGTGCAGTTATTTCCATGGTTTCTGGTAAATAAGTTGTCCTGCTAAAAATGCTGGTAAGACTGAAAGCTGGGACTGCTCAGCCTGGGGAAGAGAAGATTCACAGGGAATTATCAATATGCATAAGGCCTTGTAAAGAAGACAGGCTCTTTCCTGTGAAAGAGCACAGTGGCAGAACAAGAGGCAACACGCACAGGAGGTTCTTTCCAAATGTCAGGAGACACTTTTTCCCTGTGAAAGTGACTGCAGATTGCACAGAGAGGTTGTGAGGTCCCTGTTCCACATACACATTATCCTGGGCAAACTGATTAAGGTTGCCCTGCTTGAGCAGGGAAGTTGAACTGGTTGAACATCCAGAGGGCCTTTACAATCTACCTCTGCCATCCTGTTGTTCTGTGATTCCATGGAGTTAGGGAAAGGGAGTCCACTCTCAACCAATGATGATCTTTACCAGGAAAGATTTCTGTTCCAATCACTTTTAAAACACGTGGTTATATCTTTCAAAGGCTAAGATCAAAGTATGAGGGTTCCTGCAATTATAAATTATCTTCAAGTCTAAGGGTTGAAGGTGTTCTTAAGAAATTAGATGTAACTAAGGAATACATCCATGTACCTCTCACAAAAATCTCATGCTTTGAGTATCTCCCTTGCTTTGAAGGATGGAAGTTTCTTACTATTAAAAGATATTCCTATGTGAGAGAAATAAGAGGACCACCAGAGACCCTAGTGTCATGGTTTTGCCCTGGCAGGCTATGCCAGCGCACCCATGAATGTATATTTCTCAACCATTACTGTGGGGTGTGAGTAAGAACGGAGCAAAGCAGGCCCAAACCTTGAATACAAAGAAAAATTTTATTAAACAACAGATTAACAGAAATGAAAACTTTCTAGAACATTTTCTCTTCTTCCCAGTTGCCAAACCCTCTACACTCACACCTTTTGCACTTAGCTCATTTCCTTCTAGTTTACATACTTTTTACCATCTCAAGAAACCAATCTTCACCTCAGCAAAGAGACAGAAGTCTTTT
>VWYE01011267.1:176424-244601 GCA_013398995.1 Alaudala cheleensis
AAAAGGGGGGGGGAGAGGGGGGGCCTGCGCCTTGCCCCCATCTCTCTTCACCTGCCCAGCTCCCTCTCGCTGCTTGCATCTGAAAGTTTTCTTCTGGGAAGAGGGGGAAAAAAGAAAACCCTCCACCCTTCCACTTCTTCAACTCTCCTGTCTTAACTTCTGTTTCTCTCTTCCCCTCCCCCTTCCCCCCTCCAGCCTCTGAGAGGCTGGAGGGGGCAAGCTCCTCTTACCTCCGCAGCGGGAGCCAAAAAGAGGACCTCCCCCGGAAATCCCTGGAGTTTTAACCCCTTGTATTCTCAGGAGGCGTGACCTCTCTTTAACTACTTCCTTTGGGGCACTTCCCCCAAACCACCACACCTAGTGATATAATGACAACCCTCTCAGGCTGGGTAGGCACTTTGCAGGCCTCCAGGAAGTAGAGGAGAGCTATAGCTATTCCTAAAAACACCAGTGGAATAGCAAGGAAAGATTTTCCTTTGCACATGATGGAAGGCAGAAGGCCAAGCTGTCGATCTTCAGAAATGGGGGATTCCTTGTTGGTGTTTGCAACTGACTTAGCAATGCCAGTTCGAAAAAGGAAATAAAACCTTCAGCTCCACAGGTGCCAGGTCAGAACCAGCTGGAGGAGTGGTCATAGGACGCACAGCCTCAGCTTCCTTGCTGTTAGTGCAGGAGTCACAAAGAGATCCACTTTGAAGACAGTATGATAACCTCAAGATACATTTTACTCTAGCTAGTATTGTGGGCCTACTGGTTTTTTTTAGCAAATTATAAATTAAAATATCTCAGTAACACAAATATTAGGAGGACAACAGGAAACTGATTCTCAATCATATTCTTAGCTTCATCTTCCCACCTAAACCTCTTACAAATTCCCAAGCTGCTACTCGTATTTAATCCTTAAGTCCTTTTTCATTTAAATGTCATTTCTTCCTTGCTAGTGCAGATATGGGGGATTGTATTCATAGAACAATTGTGTATTTCTAACTTTTTCTTCCACCAACAGAAAACATCTACCTTTTACAGGTAGAATACAACGATGTCTGCCTCTTTCCTTCATGGTACAAAACCACCATGTTTGACTGAGCACATAGAGACACCTGAATGCTGGCATCTCCTAGTATTTTCTCAGAGTTTTCTCTCTACTACTCTCCCTAGAAAAACAAGCCCATTCTCCCTAAACTCACAGGGAAATAAATACTCATAGGAGCCACTGAAGCAGATGAGATCAAACCTCCTTCTAAGTCTAGTAATATGTCTCTGACAACAACCAGTACTGGAAGTTCAAGGAAAAGAATGGAGGAAATATATTTCATCACATCTTGACAATCTCAAGACTCCATGTACCAATGGAGTTGTCTTACTCTCTAATAACTCACATTGTATATTTTCATGCAGTCCTGCGAAAGTACTCATGGATCTATTTACCACACCAATCAGACTGATAAGGTAGTACAGACCACAAGATAAAACACCACCATCCCAACAAACAACAATAAAATAAATCCTCAAAAAAATAACAAACAGAAAAAGCCACCAAAACCAAAGGGAAAATAAAACAAAACCAGAAAAAATGACCAGCAGTAAGGAGTCACTAACAAAAATGTAATTGAAATATATAGTTTACATTTTGGTAGCTGACTGCTTATTCTAAATATGAAGGATAGATACACCATTTTAGCAGACCAGTTAAACAAAGAAAAAATTGTGGTATTTGAAATGCACTATGGTATCTATTCAATTGTTGATTTTCAAAATGTGAAATGTCCATTAATGCCATTCTAAGTAGTATGAGCTACAGGTGTCAGTGATTTGTAGAATAAAATGGTGCCTACCCCTTGAGCCTTTCAAGCCAGATGTTAAAAAACAAGCAGACAATACGCTGACAGCAGTGTGCAGAGACACATCTGACAAAGTGAGGATTATCATCAGGGAGAGGAACCTGGATATTAACTCACTAATGAAAGCTTTTCATGTGTTATCTTAGAATCCTTCCAGTCTTGTGTCTGGAGTAATTTTCCTTTTCCTAGCTACCAAGTGCCCTCTGTCTTCTTTTTCAGATTTCTCATAACATGCAACTCTTTGTGCAGTATTTTCCTCCCTAATTTAAATTATGAATAATAATCCTTACACACTGCCTTTCCTGAACTGTTGTCCTGTGTTTTGCTGTGAATTTCTCCTATCTCATTTAGACCATAAGCTTTTCAGATAGAGCATGCATCTTGTAAATATATGGTGTTGCAAGTGTGTTTAATGCTAATAATGTGCAGTGACAGGGCAGGGCAGATTCATAAGCAATGCCCTGAAAAAGAGGCAGCTATTGAATTCATAATCTGGCACTTCATATTCACAAGAGAGAAAGAAGCTGTCATCTCAGAATGGGGGATCTGCTATAAAAGGAATGGTTTTTGCACTAATGGTTATCAAGAATTCATACATTCCACTTCATTATCAATTCCATATATTAGTGACTATTTCCTAATGTTACTTGTGCCATAAAGCTGTTGCTTAAGTCCATTTGATCATTCATATTTGTTAAAAGAAAGGTTTCACAAATAAAAAGCAAATTAAACCCAAGGTATATGAGCAAAACACCCACACACTCCTGCCCATCAAACTTCATAACACAGGGAACAAAACAACTTCATATGTAAAATAAGATAGAAAGTTCCTCAGTGATACTTAAGGAACAACATCTGAGTCATAAAATGAGGGAGAAAGGAAGCACAGTGCTGGATGGTTTAAACAAGGGAAATGTTTGGGGGCTCTAGTTTCTGCTTGGGCCCTGTAGTTCCAGAAGTAAGATGAAAGACTTCACCAAATTGAAAGAGGACTTGTAGGAAAAGTAATTTCTTTACAAAATTGTTGGGGGCCCAAATGCTATTTTTGAAGAGCCCATTTAATTACAGCTCTAACAGAGTAAGCTGAGTGCTCCTGGAAAAGAACTCACATTCTTGCTCATTTTTCATCAGCACCAACATTTTGGCAGCACCAGGTGCTAAGCACAATTTAAGAATTTACTTCAGAGTAGTAGAATGCCTTGCTGTGTGTGCTCAGATGCTCCTTAAAAGCCATAACTAACGGTAACACTAAAATTAATGACTCCCAGGGGAAAAAAAAAAAAAGAAAAAAAAATTGAAGAAAAAAGGAAAAGAGGCTTGCATTGATCCAGTATATCTTAATCCAAAAAGAGAATTTTTCTTGAGATTTCACAGCAGGGAACATGAAATTTGGCATGAAAAATATCTTCAGCTACACTGTTTCTTACTTCTTTGGGCATGCCTGTAAGTTTGCTTGCTGTCACCCCAGAGGCAGCACATACAGTGATACGCATATCTGGCAGCTTGATCACCCACTTGTGAACCCACAGGAAACATTCCTCCAGCATATCCACTCATACCACTGCCCTCCCAAGCTGCTTCTTAAAAGAGGAGAACCTGTGGCAGTCCCTCACAAGACCAGACTCCCCCACAGCCCTTCTCCTTAATCACAGCACAACTGTGACTGAGTCTGGCAGTAGACAAAGCTGTGGAAATTGCATTGGACATCACATCCATGACATTAAAATAATTTTTTTCATTTCTTTTAATTCCCTTTCACTCTACTAATTGCTAGTCCTCTGGATTAATCAAGCCAAATTGAATTTTTGTGCTATGGGATCATGCAAGCTTAGAGAAATAACTCCTTTTTTTTTTTTTCTTGGTGGGAGGGGTAGAGGGAGGGGTGGGGAGAGTGAGGGAGGAGTAAAAGGAACCCTCACCCATAAATCTAACAAAGTTAAAGCATTTCTGGAATTCATAGACAAGGTTTATTTCTTACCCCAGAACAAGCTGATAATTAGAATGCGTAAAGAAGGTAGGAACAATAATTCCAAAATGCGACAAGGTTTTTGCCTTCACTAACCCATCTAGATTAAACTGCACCTCATAGGTACCATTTTTATTCCTATTTCATACTATATGTTTTATAAGAAAAAAAAAAAAACCTATAAAATACAAAACACAGCAATAGGGAGAAAGGGTACAAAATAAGATACAAAATAGGGATTAAAAATACTGATTGCAGAAGTTGTAGAGTAAACTTTCTTATTTCTCCCAACAGTTTCATCCAGCCAAAAATATCCATAAGGCATTCTGCTGTGATTCCATTTGTCAAATACCCACAGTTAAAAACATAATCTGTCTGTCTGTCCATGTTTGTGTTAGGTACAGGGTGACTTCTTTCTTGGCTCTTGATTGGCTGTCATGTTAATAAATACAATAAATAATTGAGGGGAGTGGTTTGTTGCCACCATTAATGATATATTCTTTAGAAAATATATGAAGTAAATAACAGAGTTCCAGTGATAATGTGTAGGATTTAGCTCCAAATACCTCTTCAAGAGGCAGGCTCAACACTCCAAAAGTGTTTTTCTTTATCTCATGGAAATATTTTCATAAATAGCTATGATTGCAGATTCTGATCAGGTCAAAAAAAAAAATGAAAAAAGAAAAAAAATACCCGCACGGTTTTTTCCCCTGGACTTAAAAACATTTATCACGAAAGCAGAGAATTTAAATTTGAAACAAAGCTGGCAAAGAACCTTTTTTTTTAAATACAGTCCCTAATCAAAAATAACAAATATTTTTGTGCTGAAGAATATATCCATATGAACCAAGACCAAGATGATTTTTACAAGATTTTTTAAGTAAAATTTTTTCACCAGCTATGTTAATATTACACTTCTGAAGGAAATAGAGATGGAAATATTCTGCAAAAGAAGGAATAACTGCCATCAGCAATTTTGCACTCCTTCCTGAGGGTAAATTGTATTATACCCTAATATTTCACTTGCTTCAGTCTACCAGTTCAATGCCAATTAAGATGGAATCTAAATTTCCAAAAGACAGCGCCTAACTGAGAATACTCAAAGGAAAAGTTGTTTATCTGCAGAAGCCTAAAAATGGCAGGGTTGTGCCCATACAGGACACAACCTCTTGCTGATCCAACTCTGACACAACCCAAGCTATGCCAAGGACTAGCTTAGCCTCTGTGCTCTGCTAGCAACAGCTCTTGTCTTCCAGTTCAGCATAGCCAGCCTGTGCTCTTGAGAATAACAGGAATTAATTGAAAATCCAACATAAGTATGGCTAAAGAATTAAATAAAAAGGAACTAGTCTGTTAAAGAGAAGAAAGATCATAAAAGATACTTACTTCAGAATGAAGAATCAATCTTTCCTTGGCTGGGAAGGAGTTTAGAGTGGGCCAAGAAAATGCTTTGTGAGCATTAAAAATACAGCAGGCAGTGGATAGAGCCTTGGACAAACCCCAGCTTGTAAGATATGTCTCTTTAAAAAGGGGAAAGCCTAAGGATATGTTTTTAGAGTGTGTTTAGGTACAGCACTAGGATAAGACTGCAGCATCAGCCAAGAGAAGCATGTGGTCTGAAATATAAATCAAGTAAAAAACTCATGGTATCCTAACTCCCTTCTTTGGAAGAACAAATAGTGATAAGATGACTGAGGTTTAGTATATGTGACAACAATTATAGGCATTTTTACTGCTGAAAATTCCATATGAAACTTTTATGACCCTATTCACACTGAGGGGGTTTTTCTGGGCAGTGAGTAAGAAATTAGCCATGCATTTCTTTAATGTCAGTGGCAGCTGAGAAGGAATTTCAGCTAGTTCTTAATAAGAGTCCTTCTGTAGGAGTTCCTTCCATCTGCGGAAGGTCAGAGAATAAACTAGTTCCTTCTAAACTGCAATGGAGCAGGAAATGCCGATTTATTTTCCCCCTTCTTTTCATGGAAGGGATTTCTCACAGAAAGCTAAAAAGAAAGTGAAAGCTTCTTTGTAATGCCTTGTCCCTCTCAGTTAAGGCTTGCATTTTACATATCCTCAAAAAACACTATTTCAGAAATATTTATAAAAATCTAATCCAGCCCAGTGCAGACTTCAGCAACAGAAAGTCTTCTTAGCAGAACAAACTCAAAACAGGGAGTAGAGACAAATCCCACTGCTTCAGCTTACCAACATGACATAGTCTGTGTCACTCCTTCCTCCTGTCCCAACCACCTCTTAATACCATTGCAGCTCCCTGAGGTACTTTCCATACAGAGCAGCTTTTCCAAGCTCTCCTTTTTTAAGAAGCAGCCTTTCACTGTGACACTCTTCCCCTCCATCCTCAATGCTTCCCTCACCGAAATGAACCTCATGCTTTACTTTAAACACCATGATAATATGATTATATTCATATATATCATATATATGATATATATATACCAAGGTCAATGCAGATACAGAAATGTGATGGACCTGCTACACTATTACCACAATAGTCACGTTGATCACAATAGATCCATAAACAAACCTTTCAAAAAAACCAAGGAAATAATAAAACAAAAGAAAATATCTCCTCCTTGCAAAAGAAATAGACAGCAAGTACAGTTGAATTGTGTAGTTCTGCCATCCAGAAATGCTTGTGATATGTAAGAGGACTATATTGTATTCTTTCACAGAATATATGGAGATATACGGTGTCATCACTACCATTAGAAAATACATGTGTGTGCTGTCAGGCTGTGTTTTTCCTGAAACCCACTTCTGGCTGCTGTGCATACAGTTAAAATTTTGTGCCTGTTTATTTTAATAACTTTTTAATTTTTTTAAGGTTTTCTTTTCAAGTGAGGGAATCAGTTAAGATATCAATGTGCAAAAATAAAATGTGTCTCTGAGGGCTTTTCATTTCTCTTCTGAGAGAGAAAAAATACTTGTAATGCTGCAAAACATAATGTTTATAGTAAGCAACTGACGTAGTTTTATCTGAACAGAATGAGAATACATACTTATAAATACACCTTATGCAATGCAAGGAAGCAGCTGAAATATTTTCTTATTCTTTGAAAATGTCTTTATTTAGCAGCATGTGAGAAAACTCCGTGTGTACTGAGTTTTTTTTTTTTTGCTTCAGAGTTATTTTCATGGATGATAGCATGAAAACTCTCCTTATAATGTACAAATGAGGGGTCAAGATTTCACTAATTTCTCTTCTAACTAATTGCACTTAATGAACTACAACATATGCATTTAGGACATTACAACATAGTCAATTATCAGTCATAGTGAAACTTTAACTGGCTTTCAGGTTCAGGAGTGTTCTTTACTTGTTGGAAGTACTATTAAAAAATGAAAAATTTACTTACGAACACGGTGAAAGGTAAGTATATACTAGGTAAATCTGAGGTAAAGTGGGATGAGAGAGTGCCACTGCACTCAACAAAATAAGGATTTGCTCATATAAATATAAGAAATCAAGTAAGAACATTTTTAATAACTTACTATCACTTAGCAGAGATACTGTAAATTTTTTGAGATTCTGTTATAAAAAAATGTGATGATTTAAGGTGGATGATTTTACTTTGCAGCCTCAGTAAATATTAATTTAATAGGCATCACTGCAAAGGAACAAGGCTCCTAAGGTAGATGAAGAAGTCTTAAGATATGAACTTTGTCATTTGCAATTGTGTGAATCTTTATGCCCTCACAGGAGGATAAGAACCTCTACCATTATGAGTAGAGTAGGTCAACGATGTTGTTTGTATTATTTTCCCTTCCCAGTACTTTCAGTATCTCATTTCTCTTTTGTGTAGCCCTAACTGCATCTATTTTAATCTAGATATGCATCCGTGAGCTCATTTTTGGAATCAGATTGATTGCACAGTTGTAAATATTTGGGAATCAGCATGACTTACAGAGCTCATATTAGCAGTTATTTGAAAGCAATGTTGAATAAGTTTTAAATTTTTCCCTGTTGCCCCGACTACAGCATTCCCACGTGTCCCACAGGAAGTAGTGTAATATTTCTCATCTCACTAGTTTCTTGTCACGCAGATTCTTCAAACACCCAAAGGCTGGTTTACTAACTTGATGATGAAGATGAACAGTGTAACAAAGGCTGTAATACTGTATCGGTTCAAGAGATGTCATTCCGTCAGCTTTTGCCTGAAGACAAGTATGCAATTCACACGTTCTGCGTTGTGGATGAACCTGCCCCAGTGATGCTCTGCTGCCCTGCACAGAAAAGCTTGAGACACAGATCCTGGGTATAATCTTCAGATCACCCCTAACACAGATCCTATTAATTATCAGTATGGCAGGATGGTGATTGGTACCAAAGGACTTCATGCTGCCTTGCTGCCACTGAATGACTAGGGGGGGGAAAATAAAATATTCCTTATAAAATTACCTGGAAATAAGCATGTTTCCAGCACGGCTTGCACCTGGGATTATACTTGAACTGGAATAGTCAGAATCAAGCTTTGACAAAGAGAAGCCTCTATTTTGTCATTTGCCACCAGCCTCTTTTTAATTCTGTGTGACTGGAGGGGTTGGTATTGAAATGATTCTCCTCCTTATGTTATCAGCTCACTGCTGGAGTTTTTCATTAGACTATTTTAATTGCTTAAAACTTGCATTTCAATTTCTCATAAATACTGCCTAAAATCAACTCAGTGTCAGACAACATCTGCAACATGCACTGGAACTGGTTCCTGGAAAAAATAGTTAATTCTTAAAATGTTAACAGCTTCAGACTTCAATTGAATGATTTAATAATCAAAATCTTAATTTACTCCCCCTTCCTCTCTTCGAAAAGTTTTAAGACAGGTTAACCTGTCAAGAGCAGCATTGCTACTGATCCAGCTGAGGCAGAGAAGGAGGTTGTATATCCTCATTATTACCATAATTGGCATCTGGAATCTGTTCAAAAATTCTGATTTACTTTGTAGCAGAGGATTATGGCTGAATGTGGAGTACTTTATGGTCTACAGAGGCTTGTGAAATTCAAATATATAAACTGTCAGTTAAACATTTCATGAAAAGCCCTACCCTCTACTAATCCAAAGAAACATGAACAAGTGCTTGAGGGGATGAAAATCCACAATATGTTTTGGGAGCTAACCACTTACAGAAACATTAACATTCCTGGGCAGGTTTGCTCTCTGAGCTTCTGAAGTAACTTTGGAGCCAGCAGGATTCAGTTTCTAGCAGATTTCCAATACCCTGAAAAAAATATTCAGTCAGAAACCTCTAGTATTTATGAATTATTAATGCTGGCTTTCTCTACTTTTTTCCTTAGTTTTGCTTTTGTGTGCCTGTTCAGCTAAGTAATTCAATAGACTGATAGAGACATGAATAGATATGCTAATTAACACCAAGGCTAACCTTTAAAGTTCCTTAAAGCTGTCAGCTTTCAATGAAATATTTTCATTTTCCTTTTTCTGAACTGGAATACAAACATTATTTGTACACTTGGTGCCAGCAGGGGTGCCCCCAGGAATCAGCTTTTAAGATTTTTTCATTGTGGGAAACAGTTTAAGAAAGGTGTCAGTTTTACAATCCTCATTTACAGTCCCTGTCATGGGAACATGTTCATGTGCCAGTAGCTTCCCTCACTTCTCATTACAATTGTCATCTAAATAAGGAGGTTTGAATACCTTACATGTTGCCCTCATGAAATAGCAAAATCTGAAGTAGGGGGAAAAGAGTGAGCAAAAGGGAGGCTTGGAGACCTGAGAGGCTACACTAATATATATAATGAATGTAGAAGGAAATTTTCTTACTTTGAAACAATTAAAAAACACTTCTGATAAACTGAATAAAGGGCAAACTCATTTTACAAACCCCACTTAACTCTTTTGATAAGTTGTTCCTTCCAAAGATATTAATGCGAGAGAAAAAGAAAAGCATCTTTACAATCCAGTAGTAACTGTGTTATACATATCCTTTCTGGTCATTGTTAAACCATTAACATAGAAAGCCACAATACCAACATATTTGATGGAGAAATGAAGGGAAACCCAGTATAATTCCTATTTGTCTGAGTCAGACACCAAAATACAAGTAGAAGCAACCAGAACCTAAATTCCAGATTCTGCTAAAAGATAACTAAACTCTTTACCTCTCTCGTATTTTTCCCCTTCCTCCTTTTTTTATTACAACTGAGTAAGAAGAATCACTAAACCTCGCCCAAGTTCAATGCTGCAATTTCTTGCATTTCTGTTTAAATGAACAGATATTCTGAAGGTAAATTCACAACCTGTTTTGGGATTCTAAGTCACTCAGTCCTGTGAGGAACTCAGGCAGAGCTGTTTTAAAAATATCAATACTTTAGGTCTATTTCAAGTTGCAATTACAAAATTTCAATGAAAGCCTAGACTTCTGTCATAAATAAACAACTTGGATCTATTTTACTTGATTTGGGCATAAAAATTTCATCTTTGAAATACAGAGAGTTTATACACAATCATTGTGACAAAAAATGTTGTTTGTTTATTTTTTTTAAATATACATTAGTATTATCCCAGCAGGGTAACTACACCAGAAAACTGATTTACTACTTCAAATGAAACAGGTATATTTTCAAAGTATAACTGTCTTGGTTTAGAAAGACAGGTGTCTGCTAGGGAAAAGCCAGAGCCCCCACTTGCAATGGAGAATGCAAATCCCCTCCCTCCAAATTATTATTAATTTGAAATTAAGAGGATTTCAGGCAAAAAGATGTGGGAATAGGAATAGCAGTTCTTTACTACAAATATATAAAAAAAACCAAAAATGAAGTAGTACAAAACACAAACAAAAAGAAAACACTGACAGAGTCAGAATACAACCTGACACCCTGTTGGTCAGGGTGCTGGCACCAGTCCAGTTAAGTCCTGCTGGAGTAAGAGATGTGGTTTTGTTGGGGCAGAGATGATCCTGTAAAAGAGTGTATTTTCCTTCCAATGGTCCAGTGGTGATGAGATGGGTCTAGTCTTTTTTTATAATCCAGTGGAAAAAACAGTTGTCCTGGTGTTTGAGTCCCAGGTTTTTATCCAGGTGGGAATGCTTGGCTCCTCCCACTGAGTGGAGCATCTCACAATGGGATGATGTCATTCTTTCAGTCATGCAGTGAGCCTTAAATGGCCCTATTAACAACAGATATCTCCCTGGAGGGAAGATGGGTCATGGAAGAGATAAAGATCACTGTCCCACCTGGTTTTAATAGCTGGGCCATTAACACCTCCCTCTCCTTCCCAGAGTTAGAAGAGATAAAGAAAAATACCTGCCCAACTGATTCCAACAGATGGTAAATAGCATACATACTTTTTTTTGGTTACATTTTGCAACCCAAGACAATAATTTACTTGATTTTGATCATCATTAGGCACAGCAACTAAGCCAGGTGCTGAAAAGGCCTTTCATACCAACACATCTGCCAAGGGCTAAGGTAAAACAAGTAAATAGACTGACTGGAAAAGTGTAAGTTAAGAGTCAGTGTTCCCTGACCCCACTACAAACTATGTGGAGCTTTTCTCCTGCAGATATTTTTAAGTTGGCTTCTGAGATTATTCAGTTATTCAAAATTGAATCCAGTCCTGGCTCTCTTGTAATTTGACAAGAAATCAGCAGATTTTGCAGGAATGAAAGACCTGCTTTCACACCCTATGTCTGATACAATGATCTCATTCAATCCATGAACTATAGCATGAAAATGCAAAATATATGCACTATATTACATAAAGAAAAGAATCTCAGGAATAAAATGCTTGTCATACCAGGCATTCTAAAGATATTCTCCAAGTTTTATTTCTTCTGTACATAAGAAGATTCAGTGAGACCGACCTCAAAGAAATTAAAGTTCTTCTCATGCTCAGGTTATAAATTGATGTCACCTTCACTGCTATTCATAGCAGACTTACTATTGCAGTAGAGTGAAGGTTTGAAAACAAAAGTTATATAATATTCACTTAGCTTCTTTCCCACCATTATATTTGCATCACAAAGGCTCCTTTATCTGCACAATTTGCACCCTATCTGCTGCACAGAGCAAGTTTGTTGAGTAATTTTCTCTTGACCATTCCTTCAAAATAATGAGAAGATATTCTTTCTTAGTCAAGTATGATGTCTTGCTGTGTTTGCAGCTACTTCTAAGGAGTTGTTTGTAAACAATTTCCTGACCACTTTATTGTGGTTAGTTGAAAAATCTGGAAAAGATACTTATCTTTCCATAAGTAATGTCCAGTAAACAGCTAATCTGTCTGAATGTATGATCAGTTAGTTCAGTAGAAAAATTTTCCTCTTTGTCCCGCATATTTCCTCTACTTCATTATGACCAACTCAGTCCAAAACAGTGAACCCCAACCTATTTTTACTGCCATTGACAAGGGCACCTTTTAGGAACTAAGTCTGCTTTGCAATATCCAGTCTTTCTAAAGATAGTGTGGTGTGATCCTTTCTCAATGTTTCCTGTAATGAATATAACTTAATCCAACTTTCAGCCTCGAGTAATACTTAAAAATTTTGTAAAATATTGGATTAGGTAACTGATTAATCATATTTTCTAGATAATTCTCTCTTATTGCTTTCTTTTATATATAGAACAAGAAATGGAAAAAAAGCAACAAAATTAGACAGTACTTTTTAAGAAAGAAAACCTAAATGTTCCCATTTTTATAATAATCTGAGCATTTTAGGGTTGTGACCAATTTTGTTTCTTAACATTATTTAATATTAATGTTACCAATAAATGACATTTTTCATTATGCTCTTTCACCTAAAGAGTCACACAGCACTGAAAAAAAGATACTACTCTTTGAAAAATGAGAGACTCTTCAACAAATCCCACATAGTGTCAAAGACTGAACGAGGTCATTAAAACAACTTTATTCCCCAGAGAAGGAGAAGAATAAGGGTAGAACTGGAGGGACTGACCAAGGCTTTATCATAGTGCAGCTCACATTATTGCACCAGAGGAATATAAGCACAGTGGAAAATAAAAGCTACACTTTTTAAGTTCTAATCCATTCACAATGTTAGAACAGACTGACAAAACTCATAAGACAGAAAACTTGCGCAAAGACAGAAAAATTGTTTAACAAGACAACACAGTAGTCAATTGGAGAGCCTGGAACACCGGACAAACTTGAAAGACAAACTTCCATATTGTGACCATTTTGAATCACTACATCAAACAGTCAGAAATTAAATACAGGACATACATTTAAAACGCCCACACTGCTCTTCCCAAAGAAAAGTGTAAAAACTATGCAACTCCTTTACAAAACATTAATGCAACCTCTTAATTATGAATTTCCAAAGTTGAAAAGTACAAACTGCTGTTTTTCTAAGTTGAGTAAGATCAACATTGCATCACATCCCCATTTAATATTTTACTTTAGTTGACTACTGTGGCTTTTATGGTTATGATTTTTATGGCACTGATCGCTTATGCTACTACTTTATTTTAGAAAAATGGTCCCATACCTATAGTCAGTCAGACATTTGAATTGATAATTCTCTAATGGGACTTTAACTCTTGGCACTCCAGAAAGCATTCAAAGCTATATGAGGTAGGAAGTGGGTAACAGTGAGATGAATAAGAGTCATAAATTCATAAAATCCAACGTTGTTGTGGAATGTTGCAAAATTACATCTATAGAGAGAAAGAGGATTCAAGTATTCTCCCTCACATTCTGCTGCATTTCTGCAAGTGTCTAGACTGGTAGTTACCAAAGATAAAATTCTATAGCACTGCAGCCCCCTGTTCTTTTCCAGTCCAACAGAGAATTATTTCCTCTGTTCTACTGAATTTACACAAGACATTATCTCAAAAAAGAACGAATTGGCAACCAGTTTCTCAAGACTCAATAATCCCATCCCACTTTTCTTTTCTCATCCCTTCCACATCTGCTCATGTTTATGAGGCTACACCACTTGTTTTGGATTTTGGTTGCTCACCTTCTAGGGAAGCACTGAGCTTTGAGAGTTTGTTCTTCCTGCTAGAAATATTATTGAAAGAAAATGAAAGAGTTCACCTCTTTAACTTGTGAACAGGAATTTGGGCTCAAGCTGAATACTTTGAAATAGAAATTGCTGGTTTACTATGCATAGTTATGATCAACAATTTTCAGGCCCCACAGTAATCTTCTCCTACAAGTTCCAGATGGGCACACAGTATTAAAATACTATGGCTCTAATACAGAATTCAGCAGGTTTGTAAATCATCATAAAACCCCATACATATTTAGTTCTATGAAAATATACTACATTGGGGGAGGCAATGTATAAATAAATATATTACACTTAAACTCCATCACAGCTGTGCGACCTCATATAACAGATCACAAGAATAAGCAGAAATATTTGATTGCTTGAATGCTGCTGGCATTTGAGATATTCAAGAAATTGCCTATTCACTTAATTCTCTTGTTAACTCTGACCTTCCAAACGCTCATTTCAAATCAAATTGTGTTATTCTGATCATGCTATCAACATCGACATTTCTATTAAAAAGAAAACTCATTTATTTGACAAGAATCTCAGCATTAAGATATCCAATCCCACATGCTTTGTACCCCTCTAGTGTATTAAATGATATGATTTGTTATCACTCACAAGATACATAAGAGTTATACTTTTGCAATTGATATGGACATGGTTGCAACAGTCAAGAGAGATGAGATTAAAGGATGAAAGTGTTCAGTATCAGCAGCTGAAAAAAAGTCACATTACAAGAAACTATACTTTCTTTTTTTTCCTCTTCCCTAAACCTACTGAGTCATCATCCTTTCCTTAATAAAACTTTGTCACTGTAGTAGCCAGTCATGGAACAAGGTGGAGCAAGTGTAGGAAGAGAGGAACAGGCCACCAATTAAGAAAAATTGTGAATTATTTTTCTAAGAAGGGCTGTATTGGCAAGAAGACACATCTGGGACTTGGTTCTTAAAAATAAAAGAGTGTTTCTGAACATGGACCAAGAGGAAAACAAATTTCCAGGAAATCCTGGTGGGGGGGGTGAAGGCAAAACCATAAGTTAGAAGAAGATATCACTAAACCAGCATAATCTCATTGAATGAGAATCAGTGCCAGTAGCTGAGCTCTTTGTAATGAAGGGGACAACCTATGTCAGTGAAGATAGGAGGACTTTCCACCTGAAATAAGCTGTGGAATTTGGGTTGAGGTTACATGTGGTGGGTTGACTTTGACTGGATGCCAGGCCAACAAGCCACTGTATTGGTCCCCTTCCAAGATGGACAGGAGAGAGAAAACCATTTGGAAAGCAAATCATAGGTTGAGATAAGGCAGTTTGTAAAGCAAATGAGAAGTTTGCACATGCATAATCAAAGAGGGGAAAAATATCATTCTCTATGTTTTATCAGCAAGTGATGTTCAGTGTTCAGCACCTCCTGGGACGCAGAGCTCCAGCATGAGAGCTGCATTGCCAACATCTTTTCAGACACCAATGCAAAGCACTGTGAGGACTGCTGTGGGAAACCTAATTCCAGCTCAGCCAGAACCAACACATCACATCACACCAACCACTCTGTATTTTGGCATTCTGATGATGTTTACATTGGAAGCAGAAAAATTCCAATCTGAGTAATCGTCTTCTCAAAAAGATCCTTCTAAAAATCCTCAACCTATAGTTTCAATTAAGTAACAATCTTCCTGCCTTGTCTCCAAGAGGAGAGTGTGGTGGTGCACAGCTGCTCTGTCCCACCTAAAGAATGGTAGCATTTCATTTATCAGAAAAGTGAATTGCTTAGTGATCCTTATTTTTCCAGAATAATTTTCTAGCAGTTAGGTTGGTCTTGTAAATCACTTTAACATTGTACCTACAAAACACACAGCTTCAATTTACAGCAATACATAGATGTACTGGGTAAATATACAAGAACAAAAATATAATAGATGACTGTACACACACTTTTACCTAGAAGGATATTATACTGCATATCAATGCATATTATTCAGCTTCAGGTTGCTAAATGTAAAGAGAAAAACCCCAGCTTACTCAAGGAAAATTACAAATAAACAAGTTAATTAATTAAAGTTACATATCAAATTATTCTAGTGGATATAAGTATAGAAATGCCTCAGTAGACTATTAACTAGTAACAAAATACTACCTAACCCAAACAGCTTAATTTATACGTATTTCACTTCCTATATTATCTTTATCACACTCCTTTTGCATAGGGCAGCATGAAACCTAATATACAGAGGTTAATTTAGGTAAAAACTACCACAATCCACAATTACATTAGCACCTATTAAGAGTCATTGTTCATGGAAATTTTAATTATACATTCGAGAGTGAATAAAAGCAGAAGATGATTAGGAGTAAAATTGTTTCCATGTATGCTGACAGAACTGCTGAGCGTAATTATACATTTCTAGGGCGACCTGTTTGGAGTTTACTCCATAATTTTATGTAAATTTTAAATTACTTCATTTTTTCAGGTTAAATGCTAACTATTATTTCATTGCTCAATTGAGTTGTAGGAGTACTAATGGACACAGATTGCAATTGATGGAACAGGCATCAGATAAAAGTCTAGAAGCATTTCAGAATGACAAACTTTTTATTCATTGTTTTCTACTGCCACATTCTTCTTGCTCCTGAACAAGTTGCTAAAATTTTCAATCAATTACTAGACATTAGCTGTATTATATATATTGAGAGCAAAAATCCATTCCAAGGAAAATATTCTTTTTGGAAAAGTATTTTATTTTTCCCCTCCTTTTCCTCATTTATTCACTGCATGATGCAGGCTTAACTCAGCTTATACAGCTTCATGTAATACACTTGCAGTAATCTGTACAACATAAAAAGACAAGCAGAAAAAAAAGAAAAATCAAATACTCTGAAGACAAATATGTGGGATCAGGGCTGTTGAAAAACCTGTCTGTTTAGATTTGCCCAGGTTTCAGTGAATTATACCACTGAAATCTTTGGAAGACAAAATAAAGCGAACTTCAAGAAGCTTGCAGCTTATGTACATGAAAACAAAATTAAAAGTAAAAGGAAGGCAGGAAGGAAGGAAGGCAGGCAGGAAAGCAGGAAGGAAGGAAGGCAGGAAGGCAGGCAAGAAGGAGCCACTTTGCACCTGTTTTCTCCAGCACTTTTTAACTCATGACCTTTTCTTCAAACTCCTCCACCCTCCATACTGGGATTAAATATGCTCAAACTGAGAACAGTTCACCGCTATCCACAGCCTAATATGAAGTTCACACTCTCACATTCTACCAGAAGGGATATGTAAGGTTTTTTAAATGATAGACATTTCTCTGTATCTGCCTTGTTTTACTTGCCTTGTACAGTTGCAGAGAGAAAGAAAAACCCACAGTAGCAGATATTAATTTCTCCGTTATTATTTGATAATAAGATGTTCCTGATCAAGAACAACAGCACTGCTCAGATCCTTATAACCTGAATATTTTGCTGGACCTTGAGCTGGCACACAACCCTTTCAGCAACATAAATTTGATTACCGTGAATCAAGCTTAAGAAATCTGAGTTATACCTTACCAAAAAGCTACAGTCAGGAAAATAAGATTTTAAAAACTGTGAAACACCAGACTACAAGAAGACACTGTGTGAAGCTTCCTGAGCAGATCCTGGGAGGTAAGATCAGTCAGATGTTCTTTAGACCTTTTTGAAAAAAGGTTTGATCAAAGCCACTGGACAAGGAGGTTGTTGGGAAGTGTCCTTGTACTGATTTCTTGACTTTGCCTTACAAGCTGTATGCTTCTGATCTTTCCCAGTTATGGGCTTATCTTTCTTTCCTTTCTTGCTACAAATGAATCAAAGAATCTTATCTGTCCCTGTAGCAAACCAGTGAGATTGTGGGGTTTAAAGACTCTCTAGTTTGAATTATCTGTAACAGATATAAAGAAACTAGATGAAGCTAGTTAGATAAGTCATAACAGTGAACGGTTAAACAAGTGTATAACTGTGGTACCTTCTATAAAATAATCAATTTTCTTTTAGTAAATAAATTTTTAAATTAATAAAATCAGCAGCTTTGTCATTAATGGTGGTAACTGCTCAGTAAACAGAAAAGTGGATTTGCTTCCTTAAACCATATTTTGTATCTTATGACATAGGGTGGATATGTAGCTAAAGGTCCACATTGAAATCTAGTTTTATTCAGCAATTCGTTTCAACAATGTGCCACTCACATGATCCTAAAATTTATCATCATGAGTGCACAACATGACTAAGAGAGGGTATCTGAAAGTGGAAAAAGAAAAAAAATGTAAGAGGAAAATTTTCTGTTGCTCCATTTTTTTTATGTTTAATATAATATGATGCTAAGTGAAAGAAAATATTGTTTATATACAAAGCCTCTTTTGATGGAATTAATTTCAATTTAATTATATTCAGTTTTGAATAATTTCCCATTAGAAAAGTTGTGGTTACTGATATCACAAGAGCCCCATAACAGGAATTCCTACTTAAACTTCAAACCTTTAGTTCTTACTGGTATCTATTTGTAGCTATCCCCTTTCTTTAATTCCATCTCTGCTGTATTTCACAGACTACTTTATTCTAAGCAGTAAATAATATTTTACATTTAGTCACAAACATGACATCTTCATTAATATGGTAGTTATCGTGGACCTTATAGAAAATCAATTATGGGTGAAACTCTCTGTGGAACTGATCAAACAAGAAGGTCTCTTTGCAAACCAGTAGGTAGGTGATTGATTGGTTTGAGTGAGAACACATGCCAGAAGAAGATAATGTTCCCAGGACCTTAAAATCCACAAATAACATTTTGAATTATTTCACTAATACTCAGTCGCAATATGGAAAAAAAGGCCAAATACTGATTTTGTACTCTAAATTGCATATCACAAGCCTGTCAAGCATTTATTTTGGAATGGTGTCATCCATGTTGAGAGAAACTGATGTCTGTGGTCAACTTCTATATGATATGCTTATCCACTTTTTTCCTTTTCCTCCTCATTCCTGAATCTTTATCACAATACAAATTAAAATAAAGTTCTTGGTTACATTTTAAAGTCATAAATCCTTCCTCTGTATTTGCCACTTTGATCTTTCCCTCTATGTACCTTGTGTGTCCTTCAGGCAGAGAGTCATCCAACAATCACCAAATACCATGCAGATCCAAATGATCTTCTAGTCCATCTTCCTTTATGATCACAAAATCAACTATGATGGTGATACCCAGATGAGAGAGATGGTCTTTGATCTACTTAACAATAATCAGAAAAATTTCATGGCTTCTACAGTAGGTTGGGTTTTTATGACATCCAATCTGAACTTTCCTCAGTCCAATGTTAATCTACTCTTTTCTAGTCTGTCCATTGTGCACTTGTGGAAGAGAACTCATCCTTAGGAATACGTAGACCATTACCATACCTTCCCTCAGCCTTCTCTTCTTGTCAGCTAAACAGGCAATGTGTTCCAATGTCTGATCACTCAATCAAAACCCCACAACTTTACCCTTAAAATAGAATTACTTCTATTCAACTTTTACTTCTTGTGTGGTATCCTGCCACTGGGAACCACTGAGAAGAGCCTTGCTCCATCTTCTTTAAACACTTCCATCAGATATTTATGCACTCTATTAAGATTCCCCTGAATTTTTATCTCCAAGCTGAAGGGTCACAGGTTTCTTGACTTCTCAGTATGTCAAATACTCCAAAGCTTTCACATTCGTGACCATTTACTGGATTCACTGCTAGATGTCCATACTTGGGATTGTCCATTTTGTACTTGGGAACCAAGATCTGGACACAGCATTCAAGTGTGTCTCACCAGAGAGGAGGGATTATCTCCTTCTACCTGCTGGTGAGGTTTATCCTAATGGAGCCCAAGAAGTTGTTGGCTTTCTTTGCCAAAGGGATGCATTGCTGGTTCATGGTCCACTTGTTGTTCACCAAGATTCTAGTGTCTTTCTCTGTTAGTTCCTTGCCATTTAAGTAGCCCCAGTATTGTATCTGTGGATGGATTTATCATTATGCAGGGTCAAGACTTTACATTTCCCCTTGTTGAACTTCATGAAGTTCCTATCAGTCCATTTTTCCAGCCTGTTGGCATCCCCCGGGCTGGCAGCACAACCAGTTGCTGTTTCAGCAGCTTGTAGTTGTGTACCATCTGCAGACTTTCTGAGAGTGTACTCTACAATAGCATCTAATTCATTGTTATGGTTTAGGTCAAATTTAGGGAGGAAACTTCCAAAGGGGTCTCTCTAGAAAGCAGATTCAAGTGGCTCCTCCCCCAGCTGGTTCAGGAAAAGATTTCCTTGGAGAAAAATTGGAAAAACTGTTTATTTAACAAGCAAAGTATTCACAAGCATAAAAAATTAATAATATTAAACAGTGAAACCTCTCACTGTTCTGAAGAGATGGCAAATTCAGAAATCCTTGTTGTGGGGTGTAGCTCAGCTCACCCAGTCTCTCATCAGTCTATGCTGTGCTGGAAAATGCCACGTTCTGGGCCCCAATGGGCTCTGGGTGTTTTCCTGGGTTTTCAGTCCAGAGCAGCTGATCAGTTCCAAGAAAAAGAAAAGCCACAGTCTGGGGAACTTCTCTGCCTCAGCTAGCTAAAATCTAACTAAAAAGCAAAGGAAAACTTTCTCCCACTGTCTGTCCATGCTGCAGCACAGTCCAGGAGCAGAATGCAGAGGAGTCAGCGCAGTGTCTAAAAACAAACTGCTCAGTTTTTCTTTCCCCCCTTCAGTCTCAGAACCAGTCTTAAAGGTGCAGAACTTAGTATCCAGCATAAACAGAATAGACAATTGGAGATACAAGCATCATAAAGTCACCCTAGGACATCCATTACTAAAAATAATCGGTACCTTCTCCAGTATTGACATGTGAGACACAGTACAAGGGATAAGGATTCTGAAGGAAGGAAGGACCCAACATGTAAGAAACTTCAGAAATATTCAGATGCACTACTCACAAGTGCTGTAAATCAAATGAGTACAGCTACAGACACTGTCACTGTTGTCATTTCAAACCTGTCAGCATTTCTGCTTCCTCTGAACAGTTTGGATGGGCCACATCTCCAGAGCTCAAATGTGACACACAAATTGCCCACCAGGGCTATTTTCTTTTAAAAGCTTCAATAGATTTGTTATAATGGACTTACCCAGGGAAAAGCTCTGTTCCCAATTCGGCAAAATGAAAGAGTTAAAAAGTCTTTACTCATTGATACATTTTAGGAATAAACCTCCTACCAGGTAAAACATTGTGAAGGAAGACAGAGTGACAGAGAATTTCAGTGACAGAAAGCTGGATATACAACCTCAGCATCTCCTGTGTACATTTAGCTTTGTACCATTTTTGCCTTCTGTGGTGGTTTGACACTGGCTGGATGCCAGTTGCTCACCAAAGCCTCTCTATCACTCCCCTTCTGACTGAACAGGGGAGATAAAATACAAAAAGAGGTTCATGAGTTGCAATAAGAATGGGGAAGGTTCACTCACTAACTACCAGCACAAGCAAAACAGACCTCACTGGAAAATATTAATTCAATAAAAAACCAGAGTAGGATAATGAAAAGTAAAATAAATCTTAAAAACACCTTCCCTTCACCTTTCCCTCCTTCCTGGGCTTAACTTTATTACTGATTCTCTACCTGAACCCCCTGCAGCAGTGTAGGGAGATGGGAAATGAGAGTTATGGGTAAGTTAATTATATGTTGTTTCTGTCACTGCTTGATATTAAGGGGAATCCTTCCCCTACTTCAGTGTAGGGTCCCTCAGACAGGGAACTTCCCTGACAGAAGAGAGCCCTCCACAAACTTCTCCAAAATGCATCCTTCCCACAGGCCACAGTTCTTCATTAACTGCTCCAGCATGGGTCCCTTTCCACAGGGTGCAGTCCTTCAGGAACAGACTGCTCCAGTGTGAGTCTCCTGTGATGTCACGAGTCCTGCCAGCAAACCTGATCCAGTGAGGGTTTTTTCATGGAGCCATAGGTTCTTCCAGGGGCCTGCTGTGGCATGGACTTCCCATGGGAGAACAGTCTCTCTCAGGTGTCCACCTGCTCTCTCATGGGGCTCTTCCATGACTTCACTGCAAGGTGCAGGGGAATCTCTGGACCAGAACCTGCACATCTCTACCCCTTCCTTCTCACTGTCCTTAGTGTCTGCAGGGCTGCTTCTGTCACGTATTCCCACTGCTCTCTTCTCTGGCTGCACTACTTCTGCATAAGAATTTTTTCCCCTTAAATATATTATTATAGGGGCATTATTACCACTGCTGATTATCTCAGCTTTGGCCAAAGGTGGGTCTGTCTTGGAGCCACTGACATTGGCATTGGCTCTGTTGAATATGGGTGAAGCTTCTAGCAGCTTCTCACACCTGTAGCCCAATATGAGACAAAATGCTGGAGACAGGAGGAAGATCCATCCATAAGTTTGTGGCTATCACACGTACCATAAACGTAGCAGATTCACAAATCAGGCTCACTTCAATACTACCCAGAGAATAAGGGAGGAAAATTTTTCTCAAGTGTATTTTTTCAGTTTCTCAACAGAAAGAAAACGCTAAATCCTTGAACTTCTTGGTTAAGTCTGTACGATGATTTGAGCAAGGAAGGAAGGTGTAGTATTTTTTCTGTGACACTTAAACAATACATCCCTGAACACCGATCCATAAAAGGAACTGAAGAACTGTTTAGTGGTGATGCCCTTTATGGCAGAGGAGCAGTGTTCTGAATGTATTTCAGTGTATTTCAGTTGCAACACATCTGCGTTGTGACTCTGTGGAAATTTCACCAAAACTGAGCCTCCAGTGATTTAAGGTACTCCTATGAGTGGACTTCCTCTCCTGTCTAAATGAACTGTATAAACCTGCAGATTTCTGAGCAGAGACTATTGCATCTGTGATGTGAAGATAGACATTTGTCACTTTTTCCAACAAGTCTTATAATATCTCTCTGTTTTCTAACAGTTGGTATACTGCCTCTGGACCAACACCGTTGATTCTGAAAAATAACATTTCACAGCCAATTAGGTGTCAAAGTAAAGCAACCAAGACCTGGTTCCATGTCTTGTAATCATACATAGAAACTGGTTTACCAAATGTAATGCACATAAATCTGAGAGGGCTTGCAGGTCAAGGCAGATACTTTATCTTCTACCTACTGCTCCTCTATTAACACCCATGACATACCTCCAGTCACTGTGGAAAGAAGACCCTCCAAGCCCTCAGTACATCCAGTACTGACTGTCTGTCTCTTTTTCCAAAGAGGCTGAAACAATAGCCCTCAAACACAAATTCTCAAGCCTGTTTCACCAAGCCTTAACACAAATATTATCTCAAGTCATCTGTGCTAACTATTCATCTAAGTGACAGTGAAAAGGGCAATATTTTCCTGTCACTTATGGAAAAACTGCAATTAGACTGGCTGTAGAAAGAGTAGGATGCAACAAATTATGCTGACTAGATCCTGAACAATGGACAGTGGACTAGCAGGGTGCAAGGGAAGAAAAGCTTCAGTTTTTACAAGCTTGAAAAGGCTAGAAATCAACTTTCAAACATTGGGAAATATTAAAGACATAAATTGTTGGAGTTTGTTATTTCCTGATTGTATTGGTATGTTCCTAGTTATCCCCTTTCTCCTGTTTTCATTTGGTTTCTCCTGGTCCGCCTCCCTGATGCAATACCCCAGGGGTGTTGCATCAGCCCTTGTTTGTCCCTCCCGGAGCCCATGTCAGTCTCCCCTGTGCCCTCCCCTGGCACGTGCCCATCTCCCCTGAGCCTGTCCCCTTGTTCCAGAAAGTTCGCCCAGTCCAGGTCAGTCTCCCTTGTGCCCTCCCCTGGCACCTGTCAGTTCTCCCTAAACCTCTCCCCTGTGTCTGGAAAGTTCTCCCTGTTCCTCTAGGTGATTTGCTGTTACATGTTTGTCCCTCCCTCGAGTTCTCCCCATTGCTCCCAGTTACTGTTTATCTGTATTGTTACCACACCCGGGTTCCTCCCAATTGGTTGAGTGTTACTGTTCCTCCCCTGGTTAAAAAGTGCTGCACACGCCAGAGGGGTGCTCCTTCTGGGCAGTTCCACTTGGGGTAAGCTGGTATCTCTGATCCAATAAACCCTGATAACTTGAACCCCCAAAGGATTCAGCCTCTTTCCTTCAATGACAGCAGGGAGGTTTCCACCACTGCTGCACCCACAGGGTCGGTGGTCGGCCTCGGCCCACCGATCATTGCAGGATCGCCTCGGGGCTAAAATAGCCCCCAGAAGAGAGGGACCACCTGCAATAAATGAGCTAACACCTCCTGCTGAGACAGGACAGCACATCACCATCAGATGTGACACTGCAGCCCACGCTGCCACCCACAGCCTGGTAGCTAGCAGTTCCTCGTGCTCAAGACAATATTTCAGGGACCAACTCATGAGTTTCTTTGTGGGAGGTGATTCACCTCCTGGCCCTTGAAGCAGAGCAACTAAGGCAGTTTAATGAAAACTGCAAACACGGTTTAGCAGCTTGGGGACTGGGTTTTTTCAGAGTGTGGAAACACTTCTGAACCATTTCCCTGTGAGGTTTGCTGGGGGTTTTGGCAGGAATCCGGTGATATTTTCATTTCAGTCTAATTCATATTCCTTGGCAGCTGGGCCTTGTAAAAGCCCAAGAACTTTCAACTTGTTCACACTGAAGGTTAGGGTGCCTAAGAAAGACTAAGCTGGTTGCTGCACTCTGTAAATACCCAAAGGACCAACCTCTGCCTGGCTTTTCACTGTGTCACTTAATTTTTTACTAAAAAAAAACATTCCTGGGAGAAATGAGGGAAATGTCTATTCTCAGTCTTTGCAACTTTGATACTAGTCCTGAGCCTGAACTCCTTTGGTCCATTTTACTTGGCACTGAAAGCCTTCCTTGCCTCACTCTTCAAGAGAAAGGCCTGTTATCCTCAGGGCAACTCATCCACTGAGCTGACAGGGACAGGAACCAGATTAGATCCCCTGCATAATCCAGGAGGAAGTAATCAGTGACTTGCTCTGCCATTTAGACACTCAAAAATCCATGGGGCCAGATAGGGTTTACCCAAGAGTACTGAGGGAGCTGGCAGAGTGGTTCACCAAGCCACTGTCCATCATTTATCACCTTCCTGGTTATCTGGTGAGGTCCCAGACAACTGGAGATGTGTCAATATAATGCCCAGAAGGATCAGAAGGAGGATCCAGGGAACTACAAGCCTGTAGTTCAGCCTGACCTCAGTGCCAGGAAGTTTATGGAACAGATCACCTTGAGTGCGATGACATAGCAAGTAAATGACAACCAGGGGATCAGGCCCAACCAGCAGAAGTTTAGGAAAGGCAGGTCCTGCCTGACCTGGCCTCATCTCCTTTAATGACCAGGTGACCTGTCCAGTGGCTGAGGGAGGCTGTGGATGTTGTAAAGCAACTTAGTAAAGTCTTTGATACCTTAATATGCCTCCCACAATGTACTCTTAGAAAAGCTTGCAAGCCAGGCAGGCCATGGCTTGAACAGGTGCTCTCTTTGCTGAGTTAAAAACTGGCTGGGATAGCTGGGGCCAGGGAGTGTTGGTGAATGGAATTACATCCATTTATTGACGGGTCACTAGAGAGTGTTTACAAAATTCAGAAATGGGTCTGGCTGATAAAAGCCTTTAATAATTACCTGGACAAGGGGCTCGAGTGCATCCTCAGAATTTTGATAGATGGCTGTGAGTTGGCTAGGAATGCTGATCTGCTATGGGGTAAGAAGGCCCTGCACAGGGACCTAGACCATCTGGATCAATGGGCCAGCAGTGTGAGATTCAACAAGATAAAGTGGCAGACCCTGCACTTTGGTGGAAACCACCCCAGGTAGCCCTGTAGGCTGGGACCAGAGTGGCTGGAAGGGGGTTCAGCAGAAAAGGACCTGAGGATGCTGAACGTACCCAGGTGGCCAAGAAGACCAGTGGCATCCTGGTTTCTATCAGAAAAAGTGTGGCCAGCAGGACCAGGGCGGTGATTGGCTTCATGTCAAGTACTGTGTTCAGTTCTGGGCCCACCACTACCACAAAAGCATTGAGTGAGGTGCTGGGTGTGCCCAGAGAAGGGAATAGAGTGCTAATTGGTCTGGAGCACTCTTCCTTTGAGCAGTGACACCTGTGAGGTGTTTTACCCAGAGAAAAGCAGGCTCAGGTAGCCCCTTTTGCTCCCTACAAGCACCTGAAAAGGAGGGTGTATTGAGATGGGGGTTGGCCACTTCTTACAAACAACCAGCAACAGGACAAGAGGCAAGGGCCTCAAGCTGCACCAGGGGAGTTTTGGGTTGGATATCAGGAAAAATATTGTCACTGAAAAGGTGAGCAAATGTAAAAACAGGGAAGTGGAGGAGCCATCACCCCAGAAACATTCAAGAATGATTGGACATGGCATTTAGCAGTCATGCTTATTTGGTGTGATGGTGTTCAGTCGAAAGTCAGACTTGGACCTCTTGGAGATCTTTTCTCACCTTGATAATTCTATGACTCCATGATTCTATGATTCTGTGACTTCCCATATTGTTTTCTTCACAGACAGATAAAAGGGAAAGGGCTATCCTGTGCGAAAATCAAGGGAGAATACCTCATTCCCTTTGCCCTTCACCAGCACACACAAACACTAGGCAATACACGTTAAAATGTTAAAAAAAATCAAAAAAGTATGACTATATTTCTTTACTAGTTCAGTGTGCTCAGATGCTTTAACACTGGCTGTGGTACAGGGGTGTGGATAGAAAGGACGAGGCTCACAGAGGTCAAGTTAAGCTTTTGCTGTAGATTGTATGAGTTGGCAGAAGTTGATATCAGATTTCCCTCCTACAACCTCCTTAATAAACAAGCATGTCCCTGTGCAGTCAACCAGCAGTAAATCTCCTCTCTCTCTGCATCATAAAGATCCTTATTTTGTTAAAATTATTTAAGCAGAGAATTCAAGGAGTTTGGTTTGGTTTGGTTTGGTTTGGTTTGGTTTGGTTTGGTTTGGTTTGGTTTGGTTTGGTTTGGTTTGGTTTGGAGAACAATGCCTAAGGATTATGTTACTTTAATCCTAACTTCATACCAATGAAAACTAAAAGAGTCATCATCTTCATACAGAACTCTTATATGTGTGAGGAAATTTTCTGCAAGGACATTTTCTTGAGATTAGACAGAATTCACCATTAAAAATAAGTAAATAAACAGTCTAAATAAACAAAAATGGATGTTGTGACTTTTTTCCAGAGATTACTTTCACAGAAGAAAAAAATAAACTGTTACTTACACAAGGAGAATAAAAAAGCCTCACAAAACAGATAAAGCAGAAATAGAAAACAATTATTAGAATTCATCAGTATGCCTCTACAATTGCCTGACCTCACTTTTGCTGTGCATCTCTTTTGATATTATATCTTGTGGTTTTATTAACAATATGTTATACACAAAATATTACATGCAGTATAATTCGAGCTTCTAAATGTGTGCTTGGGAAGGATGACTGTGTCTATTGAGACTCCTAGATTACTCCTATTAGGGAGTGAATGTCATGCTATTTGTCATCCAAAAGGTAATTTTCTCTAGACTTATATTAAGGTTTCATATTTTATGATAACCTCTATATTACGTTGATCTGGGCATTTTTCATGAACCCATTCATCAGACAGGTATCTCCAGTAATACCTGCAGCCCTGCAACATTTTATTTGTTTTCAAGATGAGTAAGATTTTTCTTTTTTCAGCTGCATCAGTAATACCAAAGGGGCACTTGAGTCCCTGTGATCATGCCAGTAAAATTCCATGACAAGCTTTGCACATATTAAGAAGTATATATGTATGAATTAATGTATTGATTTTAGAAAATGCTATATCGGAAGGGAATCATATTTATCCTGGAGTAAATGTTATTCTCTGGCAGCTGTCTTGTAATCACCAGTCTCTGGCTGGCCCAGAATCCAACACCAATACAGTAAGAGGCACAGTTTCTATGATTTTTGATGCAGTTCACTATGATACATTTACATGGGTGAATGGCAACTGAGGGATGACCACTTTTGAATTAACTGCAAATTCTGCTTTACACCTGGTGTAGCATGAGGAGGAGACACTCTTAAAAAAGAACAGCTTGATCTAATAATAAGTATTAAAACAATTTGCAAGATGTCAGATGCTGCTTAGAAATTGTACCAAAGCTTCACAGGATAAGGGTCAGGGACTGGCTCCAAGGATGGTGTACTCAGTGATAATTAACCTTTTATATTCCTCTTAGATTTCAAAGCAACTTATGATCCTAATTGAAATTAAATTGAGGGAGGCAGAGAGACATGGCTCTTGCCAAACTATAAACTGCAATAAAACGCAGCAGATATAGCCATGCACACTAATTTCCTCTTGCAGAGCACTCTGAGGAGCTGATACGGACACTAAATCAAATCCACAGGTTTATCTGACTAGGTGAGGCCTCAGCACTCCAGTCAAGAAGCAAAACAGATGCAGATCCTTTTGCCAACAGAATGCATTTCCCATGGATAAAGAGAGCAATTTCCTATTCCCTCAGGTGCTGCTCTATGCTAGTATTCAGCGAGCCTAACAAACAATCCCAGCTGCTCTCACCGCAGATGAAGAAAACACAAACAACTCTAAAAAATCAATCTAACGTTTCCTATAGTCTCTAATGTAGACCAGTCAATTCTTTTCTGCCTCCTCCCCTTTTTTACATAATAAAAATCTACCATCCCTGTCATCCCCAATATGTCATAAGCCAGCAAGTGTAAATGCAGCCATTCATATAATTTGAATGATAATTGAAAATAAGCAGAAAAGGAGGATAAATTTATCAAACTTGTGAGAATATTCTAGGAAAAAAAGGAATTTCCTGAGGTAACTGTCCTTGACCTGGCTCTTTAATCGAGTGAAATTTCATCACTTTATCTAATATCATGCTTCATGCTTCAGGCTCCCAGCAATTCTATTTTAGTGTGGTCTAATGGGCAGCTGACACATCCACTCAGCACCAGACTGCATAATATGTGCTGACACACTGTGTGGTGAGCACCCTATTGAGAGCTGTTTATTTGTGCCTGGCAAGGAAAAATTTCATCCAGTAAAGTCTCTTCATAACAATTTTAGTCTCAGTTTTCAGGGCCTCCACAGGCTCCACATTTTGAGAGGTTCAGAAGCACTTGCAGGGCAATTCAGTCGCTTATTTGGGTGGCTGTACGTTATCTGACTTCAGGTGAGAGGTTGTGAAAGCACTGGTTATGGTTGTCTGAAACCTGAATCTAGATAGTGTAATGAATAGTGTCATTCTAACTGCTTTGGAGCCAGCTCTCCTCAGAAACCCTGATTCAATTTTATATTCTGAGGTTAACGCACTGTATTGGGACTGAAAATAGGAATGCACAAAAAGCTTTTATATTTATTCAGTTCAGTAAGCATGGCAAACTCATCAACAGCTATTTGTAAACTGTAGAATGGTGGGACTTATTTTGATGTACTGATTTATGCTTCCTGTTTTTCCTGCAGCATTACTTTGGAGTAGAAATGGACTAAAAGAAAAGAGAAGACATGGCTCACAACATAATAGCAAATGACATTATCATAAACAAAATAACATGAGAAAATGAAGGAATGACATAGTCACAAAGATTCTGCCCTCTTGACCTCATGTAGAAATGAAATTTGCTATGTAGAGACCAAGGATTACATTTCCTATGCATACATAAAGAGCTAAGATATTAAGTTAGTTGTTTTATTTATTAGTTATGAAGAAATAAGTACCTGTAAAGCAGGTTATATGTATACACAGGTAAGAAAAAAAATGAAGGGCCCAAAAAAAGATTGATTAAATTTAATGTTTCATCAATCCATCCACACTGATACACCCAAATTATATCTAGATATACAATTATTGATCAGCTAAGTACCAAGTACTTAGTACTAAGTACTAAGTATTTGGAGTGGTAACCAAATTTATATCAGAAACATTGTGGGAAAATAATTGCCTAAGTCTATGAAAACCATTTCAGAATTTTTATTTAACCTTACTATATATATTATATAACACATGTATTTTCTACAAGGAACTACATGACATGGCCACATAGAGAATGCCCATGTATTATTCACAAGCCTATCTTGCAGGAAAGATGCTTTGACCTTGATACTGTTGGAAAAGTAACTTCAGCTTTTTCTCTTTAGAAAATTTGAAGTCAGAACCTTAATAACTGGAAAAAATCACTAGAAACATCTGCAAATAGGAAAAAAATCAAGCCTAAAAATAAACTTACAGACACCAAGTATATTCACCTCTGATATACATTTCTAGAATGATAAATATGTATTTTTGGATTTAAAAGTTACTTTATTAGAGAATATCTAGAGCCTTAGTGAAGAACCTATGTATTTACCTAACTGCAGCTAGGTTGGACTCAAAGGGTAAAAGTTAAAGGCTGTTTCTTTTCTTTTTTACTTATTTAAGAAAATTAAATTCTAAGGGGCCAAAGCCAGTTTTCAGTGCTTCAGATTTTGAAAATTCAGGTTCATTATTATCTGGGTCAAATTTTGTTTGCTTGTTTTGCATAACTGATCATTTTCTTGAAAAACTTTAAATTCTCCTTTTACCCCAAACATAAAACAGACACCAAGAAAATATGTACTAACAAAGTACATATTGCCTCAGTCAGCACTGTCTCCCATGTTTCCACATTATTGCCATGTAAGAAGAGATTCCATAACGAAAGACTGATTTTTTTAATAAGACAGTAGTTCCGAAAATTTGTTACCAGTACAGTTAATATGTCCATTCAGCGAATATATGCTAATTTGCATGTACACACATATGCAGACATGTATTTATCTTCACACCTCTATGCAAATAGGCTAGTACATTATACGAGCATGGAAGTCTCTATTGTGAAAATGCAAAATTAATGGAAAGGTAAATCAAAATAAGAAAATACGTGCTGCAGGTTCAGTCCTTAGAGGAGCATTAATGTAGCCATCTTGCACAGACTGGGAGCTGTAGTTTTAGTGCATGTACAACACTTGCCAATCTTTATCACAAGACAGAGAAGGTGCAACATGATATAAATAATATTGCCAAGAAGAACCTCAGTCACATAATTTCTTTTATTTCACCCATGTAAGTTTCTCTGCAAATTAATACAATTTCATTTCAGTGTGATCTCCAGTTATAGAGAGGATCCTTTCAGGGGGGCTAGGAGAAGGAAGAACTCTAGTTAAGAATGACATCATATCTGTGATGTCTGTAGCAGTTTTTCAGTTTGTGCTTTGTAAAAAGCCACCTCTCTTGTCACAGTCCTTGATCTCACTTCTGCCTCATAGCTGCTATGCACATAAAAGTCTTGCATCAGTGTGGCAGTTAGTATGTGGCTGAGAGAATAGGGTCAAGTGGAGAAAAAAAATTTCTTCTAAAAAGAGGATGTTTCTGGGTCATTTCTGAGAACTGTCCCTTCTTCCATGCAAACATCTTCTTATCTGTGAGAATAGAGATGGCTTAGCTCAGTGTAGGGGGGGTCCGACCATCCTGCCACGTTAGGGGCAACTCTGTTCCAACACATCAAATTCAGGACAGCAGCATGGGATTTCACACACTTAAGCAGGTGTCACTTTCCAGAGACTATTCCCAAACAGTGGGATAAATGTCAGAGGCAGGAGAAGCAAAGAATAAAAGTCAGGATGCAGCAGTTGAACACAGGGCAGTTATATACAGGTTTGGTGCCAAAAAAGAGAGCACAAGATGGACCTTGAGCTCTCTAAATGGAGTGATATAGACACTGATGTTGGTCATCACCTCCTAAAAAGAAAGAAAATAAGAGAAACTGTAATTATGTGCAGATACAGCTGCACCAAGTAGCCAGCACTAGTATCAAACAAGTACCTCATCAGGTAAGTTTGGCTTTTCCACCTGCTCATGTCCAGGAGCAGTCTTATGTGCTCTACTTCAGGTTCCCTGGAGTCACAAGCTATACAGGAACTATTTTTTATCTCTGAAATGAACATTTCACAACTTTTCAGACTTTACATGAATTGAGCAAATCCTGCCAGGAGACGCACAGAAAGTTTTAGAAGATTCCTCAATAGCTTTCTACTAGAGGAAGGGTACATTTGTTTCATATTTTTTCATCTGTAAAGGTGAGTCACAGCATGCTTCAGCCTTCAGTCAGATACTGTATTGATCTTTCCCATCCAGCCAGAGTTAAGTATTTAGCAATAAATTCGAGTTTTAAGGCAGGGAACAGTAATTGGACACATATGTCGTGATCTCTGGAGAATGAGATAAAGTGAAGAGGTCTTTTAACGAGCTTGGAGAAGGAAAGAGGAACTCAGAGAAAATAAGGATGTTATTACATACAGTTCAGCAGTAAACCCTCTCCATGCTTAGAATCCTAATAAAATCTGCATGCCTTTTATCCAAATGCAAGACAAAGAAACAAGAAAGAGGAGAGCCAAACCAACAGAAGAGTTTCTAACCCTGTATGTGCATTTCTCCATAACTCAGCATCCAAAAACTAACAAAGAAAAGTCAGGAAACTCTCATTCTCATACAGGAAATTTTAAGAGTATCTTCTCATGAAATTATATGTGAGAAAAAGTGGAAATGGTGCTCAAGTAATAATATACTTAGAAGAACCAGCAAGGCTTGCATAGAAATCTCTTTTGGTATATGCATATGGGTGTCCATATATATATTTGTCTATGTTTACATACATATAAACATATACACATGCATTTAATTTGTTAGGCAGAATTTTACCTACTTTTTAATTTTACCTTAATTTAGTAATTTTAATTTTTTTTACATGTGGCAATATCTGATACTTGTTAAAGCTTGAAATTATATATTTATTTTACCCTTTCTGGAAGTTGTAACTAGGATATAGTTTGGTCTGCATTCCTTGAATTGCAATCATTAATAGACACAGCAGTTTTTTGCAAAGCTACATCTATTTTGTCCAAGAACAATTAATGAAGAAAAATCCTTGAATAATGCAAGAGAGACTCTCCTAAAGAAGCTTAAACAAGGGTCAGTGAAAAATTCATTTATTTAGCATTGAAAGCATGTTTCATAGCAATCCACACATGTTGTATTGCTTCTGCTTTATGGCTAACTAATTCCATAAATAATGAATTTAAATTAAACAATTAATTAACGAGGCCTAGGGTTCAATGTGGGATCAATAACAATCTTCTGTCTGTAATGTTTTAGGTTAAGATCCACAAATAAGCATTTAATATAAATTTCCATAAAGGACTTACTGTGTATATAGCAAATTATTAAATGTTTTTCCAGGACAAGAGATGAACTATATAATAGATGAAGCACTTGCTAGGCAGATCCTAATTCTAATATCATTTCAAGGTATTATACTTATTTTACAGGAATTATATTAATATATTTTACGTTGTATGCAATTTTTAAAAAATTACTGTTTTCTTTTTGCATTGTGAGTGAAATAAACATTTTTGTGGATTTCTTTCTCTTCCCCTGAAGCATCTCACTGTCCAATGTATAATACAGGGTAGAATGGAGACAATATTCTTGTTACATATGGGCATTTTTTTTTCACTAATTGAAATTATCTTCTAATTAAAATTCATTTCAATCCTTTACCTCTGTCTGCCCACAAATTTTTGTTAGCTTTACTGAGAAGTTCAGTAAAGGCTATTGATAGATGTAGAAATCTTTGTAGCTTTTTGGGTAAGCAAAGAAATTATTAGCAGGTATATTTCTATTAATCTAGACTGTTACCTAACTTTGTATGGTAGGGAAATTTATCTCATTCTTAATGTAAGTGCATTTGTGGGACATAAAATCTTGATCTAGCTGAATCCAGTGTATTTCACCACTTGCTTCCTCACAAGATGCATTTAAGATTTACCCAGGGAAAACAAACATGTCCTTAGGACGTAATAGTAAGGCCATGACAGACACACAAATGGTGCACAGTTACACAAAGTCCCATTGCAATGCCTGAATGGCAAGGACATATTTACTAGGGCAACTGCTCCCTGGCTCTGGGTGAATTCCTGGTGCCCTAGGTTTTCTCTTCTTTATCCTGAGTCATCAAGATGCATTTACCTTTCAAAGACTTGAAGGACTTAATTAATGTATGTTCATAAAACACCCCAAATACCTTTGAAGGAAGACATTGGAGTAGTATGAAGAATGCTGTTTCCCACATGCACTGGGAATGAATAGAAATGCTTTTGACATTTTCACACACATACTGAATTGCTGAAAAAAAATACAGGCAACCCAGTTTCATTGATTAAATATTTAGTAGGGATTCCCTTTTTTTTTTTCCCCAGGAATTCAGTAGACACATGAAAATATCAGCTTCTACAAAAGCATTTCTATTGACTTCTGACAGATGCTTATCATAATAAAAGACAATGGAAAGGGTCAAAGTTCAAGAAAAAAAAATCTTTCTCTAAGATGAGCTCTGTTATCTACAATATTCTAATACTAAAATGAGTTGCAATCTTTAGTGAGGCTCATGAATTCATCTCTATGTCACATACTGACAGGGTTTTATGAAATTCACGTCTCAAATCTAAATTTAACCACCCAAATCCTATAGGAATAAGGACTTGTAACTTCAAACCGGTTATATCTGTTTGCCAGTATTACAGTAAAGGCATATAAATGATCTGTAAGTTACCTCATAACATGCAAGTGCTTTTAAGACCTTTGTCTGTACTCAGATATATTGTTATTGGTTTTTCTATGAGAAATTCTGTCTTAACAGACAGAATTTCCTATGGTTAGCATTTCTAATATTGAAAATTTTACCTGAATATAGCACCAGTGAGGATTTCGGGAGAGGACAGGATGAGGGTCATTGGAATGTCTCTGATATTTAGTTCTGCTTCTAGCATGCTCTTTTTGCTTCACAACATAGGTTTTCTTTTCTTTATTATCATATGTAAACCTCCCTTTACATGAAACAAGATCTTCAGAGCAACCATGCAAATGTTGCACTCTCTTCACTCATGTTAAGTAACTGGGGGAAAATGACATGTTTGTACATTGTCCTTCACTGTAAGGTCTTACTTTTTGCCAGTGTTCTCAGTTACAGTCAAATACAGAGTATATACTCTGAAGACATCCAAAAGCTATAAGCCAGCACAGATTTTACACTGTGGGTTGTGGGTGTTTCTTCTTTCTCTTCAGGGAGTAGTTCGTTTCTAGTTGTCTTCAAGTTAAACATACTTTGAGGGTTTTACTTTGGGAATACAACTGTGTCATGAAATTACCAAAGATATATCCCACAATATTAATTCATATTTTACAAAATACAGAGTAGGTAAAAAATACAGGTTAAAATCCCGTATCCTTTATAAAATTTACAAGTCCAAAATAACTAACATACATTGAAAAGGCAGTAGGCATCAGAAAAATCTCTGGTGACATGGTTCCATTTGCATCAAATACAAGATGGCAAGCAGAAACATTTGTGACTCAGTGGATTCTTGCTATCTTCAGGCATCAGGATGCTTGAGTTGTTGTGGATATACCATATTTTAGATGAAGGAACATAAACAAAATCAGATCATCCAGATCAGCAAGTTAAAAAATTGAGTTAGGGCTATGTCTTGGGAAAAGGTAGCCAAAATATGCTTCTCTCGTTGGCTCAAAAGTTGTTGTCATTTTTTCATTCTTATTTAAATGTCCAACTTCATCTGTTTGCTAATATTTTGGGGACAACTATGTCACCTTTTTTTTTTTTCCACTTTGCATATAAAAGTAAAAGGGCTCTGCTAACTTTATCATACCTGCAGAGCCCTTCCTTAGCCATCCTCACAGTTGTTATTAAGTATGGCCGAGGAGTTGGAGCTAATCGTAAAGGACCTGACACCCACAAAGAGACACGGAAAGAAACCAAGCCACAATTACAGCTTTCAATACTTTTGTATTCTACAGTTCTTTCACTGACTGCCTTGACAAACTGGCGTGTAAAAAGTAATATATATAAATTTATCTCTTAAATAGGAGAAATTGCATTCACCTAACATTTTCTTATCCAGAATGTTTTGAAACATCTCTTTCCAAAAAAGTGAAGCTTTGTAAACTGAGCTAGGGTTAAATTTATCACTGTGACTTATCCAGAATATCTTAATTTGTGTATGTGGAGAAAGATAACTTGACCTAAAAAAATCAAGAAAATCAAGAAAGCTTTAGAAAGTATATTTGCGCAGAAGAGGAAGAAAAAATTTGGTGCCAAGAAATGAAGACATGTAAATTTTTTAGCATGATGGGGATAGATGTGGAGAAGGTCTGTGAAACAGAATTCAAGCTTTTCTTACATGGTCACTTTAAAAATATTTAAGGTCACTAAAAAAACATTTTAATAGAGGACCCAAGAGGTCACACAATGAAAACAAAAGCTCAGGAGAAGTTTAAGAATAATTTAAAATTTTCTCTAGAAATGTCCATGGTATTTTAAACCACTAGATTCACCATAGGTGAGAATCTGAAATCTTTAATCCAGACAAATTACAAAGGCACTAAAGAGACCTATAATGTCCAGTAAGGATGAACAAAGCAGAAGTAAGGTTCTGCTCACTATACATAATGGACAGGTTTTGATAGATTCCTATTATATTATTCTCTCATCAAAATACTTCAAGGCTCATCATGGCTCTTTTCATGCTAAAATAATAACAATAAACAAAGAGCACGATCAGCTACAGTGGCATTTCACACCATCCATCACTTACAAAGCTTGAAACAGGAAGCACCATTTTCCAAATTGAAAATGTTTCAATGGGCTGTCAAAAAGCCTCTCAGTAAATGTGTTCCATCCAACAGAAACAAGCCCTCTGCAAACAAATCAAGTGGTGCAGAAATCCTTTGCACAAGATGATAGGCGAGGCCTCCATGCTGACACTGTATGCAAGCCAAGTTTTCATGTACTTTGATGGCTGACCTCCAACTCCTGACATATTCATTATATTCCAGCATGTTGGGCACAGATTGCATTGAAGTGATGACAGCTACAAGACAGCCAACAAGGAATATGGGCATTCTGGCAACAGGTGGCCTTTCATTTGTACTGGGAAAGTTAATCTAGTTTATCATCAAAGTATATTATGTTCAAGGAGTGTCATGTTTTGAGAAATATAGTGACAGATCAAACAGAGGAAGCAGTCTTCCATAGACTGTGACATTTTTCGTAGACCAAACCTCTCAAGCTGCTCTATTGTTTATGCTTGATTTAGGTCAGTTAAAAATTATTCTATTGTCTCAGGGTTTACACGGCTGGCTCCAAATTATACTTTCTGCCCGATGCCAAAGTCTGATGGAGGTATGCCAGAAAGTACGCAGCCCTGGGACCCCCATCAGCCACTTGAATGGGGAATACTTGATTACCTTGAAAAAGGTGATTTTAGAAAGATTATGCTTCTTAAGGAAAAATATCAGATAGAAATACTTCTGGGAATGTGCGGATCTTTAGCTCTGACAACCACATTAGCTGCAAATTCAGTCCTAAAAATTCTTACTCCCTAGCCCACTTTGCTTATCTTCTTCAACAGACTGAGGAAAATTTTTGTAAAATTGAAATCATGTCAGAGTCTCATAACTCAAGTGGTTGATGTGAACTCTTGGTTTAATTTCACTCCTGCTTTTGAAGATAGGTCAGAGAAATACTGTGCCACTGTTAAAGTAAACCATTGATTTTTACATGTGAGAATATATTCACAGAGCTGACACCAATTTTTTTGTTGAAACTGTTTTGTGATAATAAAGTAATTTTTAACTAGACTTAGATTTTTGAGAATAAATCCACTTGCTGTGGAAATTGCAAATATATACTCAAGAGATATAAATGAGTAGAAAACACCCAAACCTAAAATACTAAAACTGGAAATGGACGTCTGGAAGTCCTGTTACAATCACCAAATATTGCTGCTTTAATAATGTAAACATTATTTTGTTCAGTGACCACTCCCTGGAATACAGACTTAGCTGTTGGATAGTAAATGATGATGCTGGAAGTAAAACTAAACACTTCCAGAAAAATGTGATCTAGACAGGGAAATTAAGTCACCAACAGAACCAGCAGAATTACAGGGCTTCAACTACAACCTGTATAGGATACCATGGCAACATCTCCTAATCAAGATATCAGGAATTCAAATTACATACTTTTGTATGAATTTCTATCAAAAAGGGATTAATGGAAAATGTAGACAAGTGGATTCACTTCATAAAATAAAGTTTGCCAAATAAAGGGACAAGAAACCCCCACCTTTTTCTAGCATTTCTATCATGGTATAGTTAATATTAAACTGTTACTGAATAAGGATCAAAATATATTTTGATAGAAGAGCAGCCTGAAAACTCCAGGTATGTATGTCTATATAATTTTTGTAGAGGTGAATATTGATAAAGAATCTCTTAAGGATATTTGCCTTTTGTATCAATTGAACGTAATATTTTAAAATACTGAGCTATACAGATGCATTGATGCTTTAGCAGGTGAAGAATCCCTGAAGTCATCATCACCTCTTGCACCTTGGCATTCATCATGGGGTTGCCTTTGAGCACAAGAACCAAATTAATTCAAGATGCAAGATAATGAAAAAAATGTCCTCCAGAAGAACACAGGTCAGTTACACCCTTTAGTCCTTTCAATCAGACCAGATTTAATCCAAAGACATTTCCAAACAGCTTCTAGCTTTCCAAGCAAAGAATTTATGTTTTTATTGTTTTATTGGAAAGATGCTAAGGAGGTAATTTCTCAGGTAACTATACATTTAAGACATCTCAGAAACGTCTAGAAACTGTGGGAAAAGTACATAATGTTTCTGACATGACCAGTAAGAAATCTAAATCATCTTCTCCTACAACCTTCACACATGTACTTGTTAAGAAAGTTAAATATTTTAGGATGAGTCCTGAGAAAATTTTGGAGTTTGATGAACAGAGTCCTCTTTCATTTTGGGAAAAGCAGAAACACATCATGGAAAATAAAGCCAGATCGGTCAAAAAATGGACTGGGAAAAAAACTACATGAGTTTTCAAAATGTGACAGATAAAACAGAGCTCTCAGCATTATCTAATAAGGAAAAGCAGATAAACAAACAACAAGTATGCTGCTTTTTGTGGATGACTATACCCAGATCACCTGCTGCAGTCTCAGTGCTACAAAGGCCATTGACTCCCATTAATTGATAGCTGTGAATATCTTCACTTCCCTAAGTCCTTTCCTGAAGAGTTGTTCCTGGTTCATCAGTTGTTTGCCCTAACCTGTCCAGTGGATTTACAACTTCTGATTATAATCTTCTTTACAATGTTGTGCAGTTAATTAAGATATATGAGCATTCTACTCCTTGTGTGACTGAGAGCACAATTATACCCACTGGCTCCAATTTCTTCCACATTACAAAAAAACACATTTCTGTTGTTTTTCAGCAGAGATGCCTATGTTTGCCTCATGTGATTTTACAAATTACTTTTAATTAAAAATTATATTATGCTGTTCCTTATGCTGCACTCTTATCTTTCCCCCATGATCTTAGCTGTCAGAGGCAGAATCTTTTGGAATTTTAATTTAATTTTACTGCAGAGTTCTTCCCAATGTTATCCTTAATTCCTGCAGCCTGAATTCCTTGAGTAGCTGGAAGCTGAAAGTCACATATTATTTGGATAACCAGGGAACTTTGCAATTCTTCTGCAAAAAAGAACACATGGCAGAATTATGCCATGTAGTGTTGACCAAGCTAGAAGTTAAATAACAAGCATTTGAAATAATTTTTGCCTGCTGCATTATGAAGAAACTCTCTTTTCTGCAGTTGTTGCAGTTAGCCTGTGAAATCAGATCTGTGGAAGATAGGCTTTGTGATGGCATCCTCATTCCAGAAAAGGGGAAAAGAGTGGCTTCAGCTAGCAATTTTTGATGTCTCAAGCCCAGAGTGACACTTCTGCTTAAGAAAAAGGTAGAAATAAACGGAATTGCAATCATTCCTTCAGATGAAATGGGGCTTTGACTCTTGACCCAAAGTATTTTAAGAAACAACTGGAATGTTAAATTTGCTTCCTTCTTCATGGCCACTACTCATCTGAAATCCTGGATGCTAAGTGCAAGGTGAGACAAAATTACTCTAAGAAATTTTAAAGTCTTGCAAAAGTGCTGCATGGCTTTCAGTGTTGCATACAAGCATGTTAGCTTCCTGTGCACACCTTAGCTTTGCAGAGTACTTATTTTTACAGGGTGTTACACCAGCAGAAACAAAGCTGAAAAAAGTACATTTTGTTATACACATCACACAATTTTATGATTTCTAATGCTTTTATACATAGTCTAGCAGTATGAAATTCTAATCCACAAAAGAGGTTTATTGACACTATTCTGATAAAACCAGTAATCAATAGTATTAAAAAGAAGACAGAAAAAATGGTCATGAGAACATCTCAAGAGAAGAGTCTGTATTGTTACTGTTTCTGCCACATTTGAGTGAAAACCTCCTATTCTCACCCAAGTTCATAATTGCCTTAGCTTCAGCCATCATTAATATATTTTTTCCTTAATTACAATTTCTAATAATTATGGCTAAACATGCAATAGATCAGTGTTACTCCCTCAGAATATCTAGATACTGGGAAATCCTTGTAAAGAGGACAGAGAGGTGTCATGGTTTGACCTATGGTAAGTAACACGTTTCTAGTAAAACCTCTCAGAACTGGGAATTAGGTTTCTCAGTGCTCTTTTTTCTTTTTTTCAATTTAAAAGCAATTCTTGCATTGGCTTTAAAATCACTTTTGCTGCAAACAGTTCAACAAGCAAATTCTTCAGAGGGAGAATTTGTAAAGGAAAACACTAGGCAAACACTAAGGCTTTCTCTGTACTAACTAAAAGCTATTGCTTTTCTCTAACAAGATTTTAAAAACCCAGTGTCAGTTATTTCACTGAAAAGTCCTAGCAGGAGACAAAGTATATTTCCTGTGTGAAGTGAAGTATCCAGGTAAGGTCAAATCTGTACCATACCCCTGTGACTGACTTGATTTGATTGACCTTGTGCTAACTCTGGAAGTGCTGTGTTTATACTGCATTTTTGCCTCAGTTATCAGCATGTAAAACACTTCCTTGCCATGTAAGAAAAACACAGAAAAAGGATTTATACAACTCTTCCACTTATGGGTGCTATCAGACTGCTCCAAAAGCAAATACTCTCAGACAATTCTACTTTGTCTCATTTTGCTGTTGCCATACAGAACGTGTCAACAGAAATGTAACTATTGTTGCAAGACTGTACACTGCACAAGTAAATGCAAACTCTGACTACACTGTGGGGAAAGGGTCCAAATGGAATTGCCTTTCCCAGTCACCCAGAGAAGCAGAATGTGAATTATGAAGAATTCTCTCTTTCCCCTGCAGATGTTTGTGACGTTTGGTTGACAGCACCACTGGTTTACATCCTCACACTGCTAAACTTCCTGTCCTCCATTTTGCTGGATAGATATTTATTCTATAGAACAGTGTTTCATATCCTTATGCATCCATTGCACACATCCTGAAAGCTTACATGGCAGCCTTCTGCTGATGCTGTCACACATTGAAATAGTCAAGATGTTGAAGACATTAACAAAAGAGATATCTTATAAATAAAATGCAATATACTGTATTTTACAGAAAAATGGTTCAGGAAAAGAGGACCATTGCATTTTCACCCAGAGGTTTATGTAGATACTGTTTATACAGAGCAATGAAATTATCAAAATGCACGTGAATGTGTCAGACATCTGCAGTAATTTCATGGCATGAGCTCCCAGCGACCTTCTGGGACATTGCCGCTAATTTTTCTTATTAAGAAAAATTATTTCCACATTCCATCATGCCAGTTTCAGGAGGTATGCAATAAGGAAGTCATGTACAGTAAGTCAAATTAGATACAGCATGTCTCTGCTTAATTTACTTCATGCTGTTAATTACCCATCTAGAGAGATTTTAATGATGCCACATTTAATAATCCAGATCTATGTATAAGCACATGTTTAAACTGAGTGGAACCTATTTTATTTTGGTGTATGGCTGGCAACCTGGCAATTTCATGCAAGGGGATGTTGAGTAAGTTGATTTTTACTAGTCCTCCTGCCAATTGCACGTTGATAGTCTTGAACACTTCCCTAAAAGGCATTTTTTTTTCTGACAAGACACTTCTGTGGAGAGCAAAATCATTTTATCTCTTCCTCCTCTTCATATGCATTCAGAACAAAGGACCCAGCCACATAGGGTCATAGATTTAATATGTATTCTGCAAAGAGCTGTGCTGAGGAGGCAAATCCTCCTCTTTTCTCACAGCCCACCCTTGACTGTAGTGGTCATGGATGTCCTTTCCTGGAAAATAACATTGATTGATCAGAATAGAACATACTTCCTAGCAAAGAACTACTTGTGAGTTACAAGGTGTTTGGCTGTGGTATGAATCTCCTCTCTAAACACCAGAGCAGAAATAGGGCAGATGCTAACATTTTCAGACTTTGTTTTGATGGGATGATGCAGTTATAAGGGGACCATTCCTTTGAATCAAGTTAAATGCATATTCTGATACTTGCTGAATTTGAGAAATGAGCCAATCATGTCTATAAGTTATCTCACAAATTCCCATTTTTGACAATTCAATTCATTTTTTATTACATTTATCTATAGCTGGTGTTCTACTACCAGTAGTGTGGATGCAACAAGTATTCCTGCTTCAGCCTCTGCTCTCCATGCCCAAGTACTGTAGCCCATGGTCAGTGGCCCCTTATAATTTGTCCTGTAAACCAGGGACACTTGGTCAAGTAATCATGCCTGCTGCTTTCTGTCACATTGCAAAATTTCAACCTATAGGGCTGTTTTTAAAAAATAAAGTAATACATTTATAAGGAGATAAACTACGCTTAAATGAAGAAAATATGCACCTGTGCTGTTAGAGGTTTAACCTGACCAAGGGCAGAAAACTTGACTTCCTGCTCACGTCTCTTAAATCATCAAGATGAAGACTATGCAGAGAATAGTATTTTAACTACTATATAAGGAAATGTGCTTAGTTTCTTATTTAAATGTAAATAAGCAAGCAATATGCAGTAAATAAGCAAGCTTGCAAATTATTTTACAAATTTCACAAATAATTAATACTGTTAATCTATCCCATTTCCCTCTTGTCATAGCCTGTACTTCTTTTCAATGTTTTGAAATCCATAGGGTTAACAAAGTGCTTAAGGAAAAAAGGGAAATAAAAGGTTAGAAGTTTAAGCTGAAATGATTCCAAAATACAAGAAGGTTGTGCAAAATACTAAGAAATCATTGACATTTCTTTATCCAGAGTATTCATATTGCAAACATCACAAAATGTACACTTTTATTGGACCTTACTTTCAAGCTCTTATTAAGCTTAATAAACTGACCACAGAAATGATGTGCCAAAAGGGATCCAACCATTTACTTAATAACATCTCACAATACTTGAAAAATAAGATCACAGTTTTCTGAGTCTTATGATCAATTTTATTTCTCAGATCCTGTACATGTATGCTAGAGAAAACTGCACCTATATTATTAAGTAATATTCAACAGCTTTGATTTATATTTCTAAGGTAATGAATTGGATTACATTCGTTTCAAGGCTTTCAATTTTTCTTTTTACATTATTTCTTTCCACTTTATTATAATTTCTTTTGTTATGTGAGAATATATGTATTTTTCATTGTATACTTTCTCTTCTGAAAGAATGACTGTCTTCATGCTTTTTACCTGTGAACACTCTGTAACACGTATTTTAGCAACTTTTCTCAGTCTCACATGCCCCAATAGTCTATTGCTTTGCTCTTGACCTTGCCTACTGAAATGTCCCTTAAATGTGCAAATGAAATTTAACTAGACAAAGAATAAAGTGTTGTTCTGTCATTCATATTATTTTTTTAAACTTAGGTACTCATTCCAGGACCCCTTTGGCCAGCACATTTACAAATTCTGCTTTTTCAGTTGTTCACTTGCATTTGATCAATAAACAGAAGTTCTCTTATAAATTGCACTACTCATAGTCAAGTGCTCCTCTGGAGGTTAGTCAAAGTTCATTGTCTCTCATCAGTGTTTAGATGTCTTTTTGTTGTTTTTTTTTGTTGTTGCTGTTGTTGTTGGGGTTTTGTTTTTTTTTTGGAAAATCAATCCTAGACCAAAAACTTAAACCACTATTTAGGAACTTATGTTACAATTTTTAGACTTAGAAAAGATTAAACAGAGTAATGATAGAAAGTGAAGTTCCTGAAAAGACTGAGATATATCCAAACGCTTCCATAATTTAATTTAACAAACAAAAGATGTCAAAATGTGTTTCTAATCCTTGCAGTAGCTTGCTGTTATGATTTCTTTATAAGTACAAAGATAGAACTCAGGGATATAACAGAGTTGTAAAGATAGTGAACAGATTGAAAGTTTATTGACATGACAGACATGAACATATCATTTCACTCTTAAATTCATCACATTTCATTATACAACCAAAACCACTTCTGTATCATTATTCCAGCTGGGAAACCTACTTCCGTAGAATCTCATTCTCTGGTAAACAATCCCAATTAAGAAATCAGGGAGGGATGTTTGGTTGAAATATTTCTTCAGGAGTATCTTACATATTATTATTTTTAATATTGTTAAGCACAACTTAGTCAAAGCATCCTTTAAATTTGGTATGGGCACATTTTCACATAAAAGGACCACTTAGCAAAGCTCCTTATTCTTGCAGTTGGTTGTTTTATATGCAGACTGCACTTAACTAATGGGAGTAGGTTGTCACCATGTCCCTGAAATTGTCACAGTTTTAAACGTTTATACTTCACCATCCAGAGGACTTGACTGAGATATAAATGTTCTAAGACATCATGCAAAAGTATGTTTAAAGAGCCCCTGTCAAAAAGAACTTAGCCTTGTTCATTACACTTATAAAAGATCCTGCAACCTTGTATGTTCTGTGATTTGTATAACCTTCAGCTAAACATTTCTGATTCTGTGTGGACTATAGGCCCAGGGGATTGAAGTTGTCTCTGTCAAGCTGTCAGGAAGTAATTTATTCTGATAAATGCAGAAACATTTTCTTTTTAAGTCCTCAAGACTATATCACTATCAGGACATTTGCCTTTGATCCAAAATAAATGAAGATACTTGTTCTGAGGAGTAGCATAATTTAATTATTTATTGTGTTCTTCCTCTTCCCACTAATGGACAGTTAACAAAATATGGGATTAAAAAAATACATTAAATATAATTAGTCTTTTTGAGAAAGGGCTTGCTTACTTTGAATATGGTGAAACATCATTCATGATTTTTCTGAGAGCATTCATCTTATGAGAGAGAGGCTGTAGCAATGAGAACCCACACCAGTAAAAATTGATAGACTACCCTGAATGATGGGAGACTCTTGACATCTGGCAGTTTCAGGACATACGAGAAACACTTCAGAAAAGTATCTGTGACTAATTAAGTTGTTTGTCACAGCAGGAGATAAAGAAAAGTGGACCAGTTCCAGCCCTGGGAATATGAGAAAGAGATCACTTCCACTTTTTCTGTTCCTCCTTTCACATTCTGCTCAGCTGACAGACACCACTAAATTGACTGGTACCAATACAAAGACTGACAAAGGCCAATATTTTCTAAACTATAAGGGCTTAAGAGTGAAGTTTTGTGCTTCCTCACATTGTGTGCATTTGCTATTGCATGAATCAGGGTTAGAATCCAAGCCTAAGAGTCATCAAATAAAGATTTCATTAAATGAAAGCTTCCTTGTACAGAAATTTATCTTCTAGGCACTTCTTGTGTTTTTCTGCCAACATGGTGAGAGATTTTGACCTACTGGGTTTCTTTAACCCTTACAAAACAAAACAATCTCCCAGAAAAACAAAGGCGCATTATCAGAAGAATTTTTGCATTTCTAGTTTTCACCCTGCCAGGTGGGGGTGGGGTTGAGTGTAAAGAACAGTATACAGAAAAGAATTTTAAAGAGAACTGGTTCACAGCACATAGAAAAAACATTAAAATTACTGTGTTTACATCTTATTGCAAGCTCCCCAGTTGTTCCATATACAAGAGCATCTAAGCTGACCCATCATTTCATGCTGACATCTTAGAGACAGAACAGTTTTCTGTGAATGGAGAACAGATAAAATGCAGTACTGGCAGATCTGGCATTCAATACTGAAGAAATCAAAGACAATGTTTGCACCAATTTTAGGGTCACAAAGCTTCTGATTCTGCCCAGTCTGATTTAAAGTCCATTACTTCTTTCACGTCAACCCCACTTACAGTTTCGACTCACCACTGCTGTCACAGAGAATACGTCATTCACACTTCTTCTCTTTTCAGTCAGATATTTGAAAGAGCATGCAAAAAGGGTTTTGAAAATTGATGTTATCTCTCAGTTCCAGCAGTAATCCCAGGCCAGGTCACTGATTTCTACAAAATAAACAAACAAAACCCCCACTAACATTCTGGTAGTAGAGTTGGGAATGGACATCTCAATTAGATGAGTACAGCAGATGGAATGGTATTAGAAAACATGAAAAACATCCTGCCTGACTTCAAGATCACCTACCATATTGTGTTGGTTTTGCATGACATGATTTTTGGTGAGGAGGGAAGAGGCCAGCCATGGAAGTGATTTTCTCTGAGGAACTGCTACCAGCTTCCTCCATGCCTGGCAAAACAAGTTGCTGGCTGGCTCTGAGAATAGAAACAATGCTAAGCCATTTAGAGAGGCTGGTAACACCACTGTGATAATGTATTTAAGAATTTAAAAATACCCGAAGAAGCTAGCTCTCTTTCTCTGGACAGCAGTGCCAGGGTCTGTTGGTCCACCCCAGGGTGCCACAACCTTCCCAGAGCAAGAGGTCTCACAAGAGACAACTTCTCTGGGGGTCTCGGGCAGTCCTCCAGCCACCGTATCCCCTCTGCAAGGGAGGGGGGGACAATAGCTGCAAGTGATTCAGCTCTGTAATTCAACAGTGATTTCAGCTTTGCTTTGCAGGGTTCTCCCAGGCCAACTCAGAGACAGGAGATTTGTGTGGTAATTCCACAGGGATAGCTTTATTATCCAGCACCAGGGATATCAGCACCAGCGAAGGGTGGCCAGGGATGACAGCTCCCTCCTGAAGGAGGCAGAAACTGGGATATTTATGGGGAAAGTGAGTGTGGTACCAGAGGGAGAAACCAATGGGTTATAAAGAATCTACATGGGTACACCAGAGCAGCATGGGTATACACCATGATTAAGGAGAACAGCCTCATCTGAGGGTACCTCTCCCGGAGAGGGGTGACACGGGCTTATGAAGTTCCATTCAAAGGACATTTTTCCAAGGCAGGGGTCTGGCAGGCCCATCCAAATTCACGTCTTTCCTTCTGCTCTCTGAGGGGTGGAGAGGGATCCACCAGGCCCCATCCCAGCACAGCTGCCAGGGTCATGCTGCCAGGGCCATCCCTGTGGCCAGAAGTGGCTGTGCAGCCGAGATCGGTGTAGCCGGGACCGCACCATGCAGCTGTTGCCATCTGGGCATGGCTCACCATTTACTTTATTTGCTTAACTGCTTTTAGCCAGCCACACTGAGAGCAGAAGGGCAGAAGCAGTGACAGCAGTTGTTCCTTTTCAGCACCCCTCATGAGGAGAGGCACTGAGTGGAGCCAGTGGCCGACGTGGCTTGCACGGTGCCGGCTGGCACCACATGACCAGCAGGGAGGCGTGGCAAGCAATTCCCCAATGCAGAGCCCAGACAGAATCAACTTTTCAGTGCTGTGGAACTTTATAAAAACTTTTCAGTAGATAGAACTTGAGAACAAACAAGACTACAAGCATACAACATACTCCCAACATACACTGCGAAGAAACCCTATTGTTAATTTTTTTGGTCAATCACAAATTGTTACATCTGAATTTCAGTGTAGTATTTTAACAGTGGTGTAGTTAGGATGCTTGTCATTCTTGTCATTTTATTTATCACTTTTTCAAATGTTTTGAATAAAAGGATGTATGACTTTTTCAGATATTTTGCAGACTTAACCTATGTCCTTAGGTCAAAAACCACCATAAATTTAGAATAGGGAATTTTATGTAATTGCAAATAAATTCAACAGTCTGATGAACAGGCAGTATTGTGGGATTTAAATCAAGACCCCTCTCTGGGATCTGTAAAAATCATACTGTATCAGTATGCAGTGTAAAGAAACTCAGCCCCTCGTTCATCATAATAATTATAAGGAATAACAGGTTTTCTGCAATATTTTGGAAGACCTTGTGCTGAAATGTGACTTTGCTCTCACTTCAGTCATCTATCCCTTTGTATTCTGGAGCACTCTCTTTAAACTACATCCTTGGAAGTTGAATTTTCTGAAAGAAAATCCAGAATGTTGGTTCCTTGCATGATGGGAAAGGTTCTTCATGGCTGGGATTTGACAGATTTTTTTACTTGATTAATTCTTTGACCTGATGGTAAGTGTTAAGTCTGAATTTTGCCATGTCTGTTTGCTGTGAGGCCTTCAATGTCAAGGCACAGACCTATTGAAGTGATTTTAGAGAAGGGCCACTAAGCTGATCAGAGGGGTGAAGAACCTCTCCTGTGAGGAAAACCTGAGAGAATTTGAGACTGTAAAGCCTGAAGAAGAGGAAGCTTTGGGGTGACCCAATCACAGCCCTCCAGGGTGCCTACAGGAGAGATGGTGAAAGACCCTTTATAACAGCATGCAGTGACAGGATAAGGGGCAGGTTTAGGTTAGGAGTTAGGAAAACATCTATGGTATGAGGGTGGTGAGACACTGGGACAGGTTGCCCAGAGAAGATGTGGGTGTGTGCTCCATCCCATGGAGGTGCTTAAGGCCAGGTTGGATGGAGCTCTGAACAACATGGTCTAGTGAAAGGTGTCCTTGCCCACAGCAGATGAGTTGAAACTAGATGATCTTTGAGGTTCCTTCCAACCCAAACCATTCTATAATTCTATGACTCTATGACACATTTTAATAAAACATCTGATAATATATGATCTTCATAATGGGTAATGTTTTCCTTTATTTTATGGAAGTATGTAACATAAAATCTTTTTTATTTATAGGTGTCACAAACACACACACTGATGTTTCAAGGTGCTTTTACACTTTTCAATAACAAATATTTACCTCCTAAAATGAAATGGCACTTTTTCAATATATATAAGAAGGAAATTATTGTTGTAGTATTCCAATCAGGAAAGTTAGATCCTATACTCATTTTCCTAGAAATATAGCTCTTATTTTTTTTTGTGAGAAGTAATTATTATATACATATATTTTTTAAATTAATAGAGGAATACAATGTTTTCCCTGTGTAGTACTAGCATTTACAGCAAAATTACACAAGCCCACATTTTTCTTGATTTCTGAATCTACTTACAGCCTGGCAGAGATTACCTGAAAGCTTAGAAATAAAATAACTGCCTCACAAACACATAGAAATGTTAATGGAAGGCTAGGAGGCATATAAAAGTAGTTTATTCAAGCCTGAATTAAACCCAAGATTAATATTTTGATCTGATGTATAGTAATAGCTCAGTTCACTAAAAAACCCCAAGTTTTTGCTACAGAAATTGTAAAAACAACCTTTGGAATTCATACAGGAAGTGGACAGTGTTGTCTGAGAGGATTTGGAGGATTATGAACAGCAGTGGGATAAGCAGCCAAAAGAGAGGAACTGCAGAGTTCCTCCAGGCACACTGTGGCATCCTCAGCTGGCTCCATTGGCTGCTCATCTCTGAGGCCAGCTCTGGTGCAGGCATTCAGCCTCTTTCTTGCCCACTTCCCTGCAGCCCTGGTGGAGTCCAGTGCCTTTGAGCAGGGAAGTCGTGGCTGCCCTCTTTCCCTCTCCACATCTGGGTGCCCTGGTTGGACAGACCTGGAGACACACCTTGGTCAGCACGAGGCAGTGCATAGCCAGTTGTGTTCGCAGTCACAGACTGCAGAGCTGTCCTGATTCTACAGCCCATATAACAGCAGTGCTCCCACCCCAGCCACCTACCCCACCTCCAGGGCACAGGACCAGCAAGGGGACTTGGGTCATACACCCCCATGGAGTCTGTTGACCACTACTTTTAAGAGAGCCTCTAAGGATTTGTATGTAATGAGAATTTCTGTACAAATAACATCATATAAATGAAATGTATGTTCCCATGGCTGATAGAGTATTGACAACCTGATAGAAAATGGGTGGGTTTTACCTGTTTAAAGCTAGGATTTTTAATTCCAAAACAGAATAATATTTTCTGGCAACAGTTTGCTTAGTGAGTACAAAGTCATGCAATTAGTTGTGATGTTTATAATTACAATTTATCTTTTGCTTCAGGATCATCTTTGCTTTATACCCAATTTATCTACAAAGTCAGCTTTTACTGGATGTAAGTTAAAATAAAAAGATTAAAAATCTGGAAACATTGCAAATGCTCAAAAACCTGCTGAGACAGAACCCTATCCTTACAATTACAAAGTCACAATATGAGAAAAGGCTCTAACCTTCCTGAAACAAAGGGAAAACCACAAGTGCTTAATAGAGGGAACCAAAATGAAGGAAACTTAGTGAGATACAGAGTGCAAAGCATGCATTAAAAAAAGATTGTTCATTAAATAAATGTACTTATGGGTGTGTATCATGAACCAGATTTAATGAACACTAGGGCACATGTTCAAATTTAAGCACTGACTGCAGTGTCTTAGACGGATGCTTAGGTGCTATGCTGAACAGAGATTTTGCAAGAAAAGTTATGTTTGTCTGTTTCACTGATGTACAACTTGCTATGTTTTCTGCAAAGAACAAGAATACCCTACGAATGTTTTACACTAAGATGGCTTTCTCGTTGCAGTTTTTTTTTCTTTTTACAGTGAAAATTATTTATCATAAAGAAAATATTCTTGAGATATTTAAAATATTAGGTCCATGCATCCCTTAAAATCATCCTCTCATGCTGTTTGGGAAAAAAATGGGAACAGTAACGGTAGCCTTAGACAGCACTTAAATGATTAACAAGGCTAAAAGGATTAGCATTGAGTATTTTTTTAATAAGGGACACAATGGTATTTTGAAAGATCACATAGAGAAATCACTTGAAAAAATCTGGATTTTTTTACAAATGAGGGTTTCTGTTAGAACTTTTTGTCATTACAGAGCATATGGCTGCTGGCAACCATTGGAAAATTACATCATCTTTGACCCCAGAAATACAAGTGATAAGTATAAGAGGATTATAAACCTTTTTCCATTGCACTTTAATGCTACTTCCTAACATGTCAGAAATGATTGCCTTAGAAGTAAAGTAGTAAATATTTTAAAGTCTTTGTTGTTGGCAGATTTAGCTTGTTAACTGTGAAGGCAACATTAGCATAAATATCTTCTAAATAGTACCATTATCTCTCTCTGTCTGTTCATATGACCAGACCAGAGCCAAACTGAGCTCATCACCACCCACCACTGTCAAAGGGCTTTTACTGTACCTTCTGGATGCCACTTCTTCTTCCTGGCCGTGGCTTACCCGTGCAGCTTCTCTTTTCTCCCAGATTCCATTCCCAGCCCTGCCCACAGCTGTGATGCAGTTATGCTGCATGTCAACCAAGCACAGGCTCCCTTTCCTTCGAGGACCACGCCCAGCCTGCCCCTGGAGACATAACTCCATCACAGAGTTACCCTTGGCACACATCAGCTCCCTGATGCACAGGCTTTCAGATAACAAGCGTTAAGGAACAGCTGAATATCTCCATAGTGTGTCCCAGAGCATTTTGAGGGGGTAAATGCTGGGTTTAATACACTGTCCAGAATGATCTTTTGTCCACTTCCTACAAGCTACAGAGAGCAAACACCAAAAGCCAGAAGACAGCAGTTGCCTGTCACAGTTTGATTTTATTAGTGTATGGCAGTGTTGTCATCACATGGACTATTATGCCAAACTGTCTGTCAGATAGAAACACCAAAACCATGATTAAAAACGCAGAGCATTTAACAAAATATTTTTATAAAATGCATTATATATATATATATGTAAAGTACATATATACATATATATATATAAAGTATATGTATATGTAAAAAATATATATAGGCATAAAATACATTAATTAAATATAATTTTGTAATTTTCTTTTTCATAGAGTGACAGAATTAATATCAAGAGATATTTTAGAAATTTAGCAGCAAGGTACTTACATTAAGGCACATTTTCTGCTGGAGAAAAGGAAAAAATTTGCTAATATTTTTTTTTCTCATGTAAGCTGACTTGTTTATCTATTCTTATATCTTATTTATTTTATATGTCTGATCAAGCAAGCTAGTTTCTGGTATCACACAGTGTTGAGGACTTAAAATTTCAAGTACATAACATTTTGTGCTGCGGTCCTACATGTAACAGAATGGCTGTAGAATGAAACCTCAGGTTTCTTTACTGTTCTTGGCTACTGTATATTTCACTGGATATGTGGCTGCACTAGGACAGATATAGGGAATATGACTGAAACCAGGATATCTGTTACACACTCCAAGTATGGAGACCTGAAAATACTTACTTTTACAAGGAGCCCTTACTCATTTTTAAGGGAGCCTATAACAAAGATGAAGACAAACTTTTTAGCAGGGTCTCTTGCAATAGGAAGAAGGTTATTGGCTTTCAACTGAAGGAGGTTCAATTTAGATTAGATGTAGGAAGAACAATGAGAGTGGTGAATCACTGGCACAGATTGCCTCAAGGGATGGTGGAAGCCCCATCCCTGGAAAGATCCCAGGTCAGACTGAATGAGGATCTGAACAACTTGATCTAGTTGAAATTGTCTTTTCTCACTGCAGTGTGGTTGGCCTAGATGATTTTTAAATGCCCTTCTAACCCAAACTGTTCCGTGATTCTACAATGTTATGATTTGGAGCTTGGAAAGAGCCTTGTAACATTGCACTACTCACATGAAAGTTACAGCGGGATCAAGCTTCAAATGGGTGTGCGCTTGCTCAGGGAAGCACACAGTACCCCTCAATTCAAAACTAATATATGGTGTATAAAAAACCTTTGTAGAATTGGAGTTGCATGCAGTGAACTCTTTCCAAACTAAAAACCTCTGTGCTGTGTCTGTTCCTGTTTAAGAATAACTTGCAAAAGTTAAGGGTTCTGATAAGGGCTCACACAAGGCTGAACAGTTCTAAATCCAAGAAAAATAGTACTTACCTGCACTCTGCAGGAGAAGTTGAGGACCGATGGCTAACCTCACTATTCCTACTAAGTCAGCTTCATGTAAAAACTCACTAGCAGTAAAGGCAGCTGGCCTCAACAAAGATTAATTTTAAATAGAAAACATACTGCTCAAAATTCAATTTAAGGTGAATGCAATTTGAAAGAATTAATTTTGTTACATTTCCTGTTTGAAACTGATAAGGTATTGAAGTTTTTCACTGAGTTACTTTAAATAGTTGATGATTGTTTACCAGTGTCGGCTTACTCTTTGATGTTTGTCACATTACTTCTCTTTTAGAAAGCACTTATAGCTGCATAGTAGGATTATTTCATCATGATGTATCATAGATTGTTGCTAACACAGAGCTCCAATCCTGATTTTAACAGATCAACAGGAAATATCACATTAAATTTAATAACATCATGATGGATATTTTCATCTTCTTTCAACATCCAGCCAGAATGCATATAGGATCTCTACATCCACATGTGCACAGCCCTGGAAAATCAAACACTGCATTCTGACTCATACCATTAACCATATGTCCTCCTACAGGTTAAAGGGAAGAGAAATCTCACAGGGATGGAACCACCATTGATATTCTATTACTTATATCAAAAGTACTGGAGACTCAGATGTCAAGTTGTTATGCAATCAATTGCTTCATGTTTTCACCTTCTACCAAAGGAGTATGGATTAGAAATTACTTTATTAAGCAGGGGGATTTAGTGGGGTTTTTTTTTGTTTTTACTTGATTTTCATGTTAGCATATCTTAAACACCAGTTGCTAGTTAAAACCTCATCTCATAGTTTAAAAAAATATAAAATTGTAGTAATATTTTTTGTGGGACAAGGATGTCATAAAAACCCCACACACAACTACTGCAATGTAGAAACCAGAAAAGAAACAAAAATAAGTCATTATCATTAACTCAACATTTGGCACAATATGTTTTGAAGTCTAGCTTATTAATTTCATTAATAATTCAAAAAACCAGTGCACTACTTTTTATTTAAATCAAGTTTAAAATGCTTTTTTGTTGTTGTTGCTGGCAAATTTCAGAGCATTTTGGAAATTATAAAGGTGATAAATAATAATTCCGCTTGGATTAGATAGTCTTTTCTTAGAAGAGAAATTATGAAATTATAGGCAGGGCCCAAGACCCACCCATGCAGAAGCAAAAGTCACCATGCTCAACTTACCCTGGCTGATCATCTCCTTCTCCTACTGAAAGCTAGCATACCTTAAAATTTACCATCTGAGCTTCCTAACATTTCATTTCCTGGGTTTTTTTGAGATACTCTTTGTATTTTTTTAACTAACCTGATGCATTTGGACCCAAACATTTTAGAGAATATACACATAAACAGTTTTTCTAGCAATATGGGAGACTAGAAAACCTCCAGAGAGAGGATAAAGGAAGATGCCAGCTTCAGTTCAGGCAGGAGAACAACTGTGTCTTTTACTCGTAGAACTGCTCATAAAGCCCCCACATTTGTCCTCCTCTGTATGCCATTCTTATTGCACCCTATGTAAAATTTCTCAGAGAAATAAAATTCCGTTCTTCCTTTTTTCTTTTTTTTTTTTTTTTTGGAATAACCACTTCTACAAATAATAAATGTAGTAAAACATGAGAGTAAATGATAAATATTTCATTTCAAGGGTCTGAAATAATATGTGGAGTGAAAATAACTTGCATTAATAACCTGTCAAGTTAGTTACTAATCAGGAAAATATATACAGATACGATCCTTTAGATAACTGAAAATTATTAATTACTATTGATTTAACTGTTTTAACTGGAGCAGATACACCTCCAGGTCTGTCTGTGATGTACACAGTTCAAGATTGTACGCTTGAGTACATGTTTGCATCTCCATGGTCAGCTGCTGTAATATGGAGAAACTGCTGACTTGCAGTAGATAGGAACCAAACAGATGAAGAGAAATAGCTAAGGGACCTGAAATTTGCATGTGGTACTTTGCATAAAGGTTTGGAAACTTCACAAAGAACAATAAATGATGCAACATATAATACACACTTGAAGAAATTAAAATAAAAATTTATTCCCTCAACGTTAAGAAAGGCAGTTTTCATATATGTTTGTACATCAGTGTTGGGTGTAAGAAAATCAAAAATTGTGAAAGGGAGTAGGCTACTAGCAAGATTGATTGACAAAATAATCTAAACAAAACTAAACCCAACAGCAGAAAGTGTACTGAGACAAGTGGGAAAGATCTGATGCAGCTGCCTGATTCAAACCAAGAAACTTAACTGAAAATGCACAACAGCAATGCCTTGTCAACATTAAAACAAAATATGGAGTAAAATGCAGAGATAATTAAAGATTTTCAATACCTGTTGCCCAAAGATGGTTTTTAGTTGTCAATACCAAAAATGTGGTGATAGTCAACCAGGCCTATGTATAGATCACCATCTGGAATGCTAAGGCTGGTGGAAAACTTGAGAACAGATGACTAAGCTCAGATCTTACATAGCAACTTTGTAAGCAAGAAGCAAGAACATTATAGACCTTGTCTATTATAAGCAATCCTCAAAGCAAAGGTGGGGAATGAAATGGCAGACAGAATGAATGAAAGAAGCAAGAGCATCATTTTTGTTGCCCACACCTTCTAGAAGTCTATCACATTTCAATGGCTAAGGATACAACTAAGAATGTAAATTGAGATCTACATGAATAGCAGATCCTAAATCTGAGCATAACTAAACAAGGACTGGTTTTAGGTTGGTGTCCCACATGTTGCATCCAGCTCTCCTAACTTTTGAAAACATAATTGTGCAACCTTATGCCGTTCCTAAATATCTTGTCTGTGTTAATTGCATTTTTTAAATGGTAAAATAGAAAGTTAGTAAGACTGAAAATACAGTATTACTGACTTGGAAAATGGTTTGGCAGCTTCAGTGGTGAAAATAAAATTCCAGCATTTATGACTTTTGGGGGGTTTCAGTTTGTTTTGTTTGACTGACAAATAAATTTGTTTAACTTCTAAGCCAAAAACTCTATGTATGCTTTTGAGCTACAAAATAGTCCTGCTAAATGCTCGAAAATGGAAGGTATTCAACTCTGCTGAAATCTCAGTTTTCTAAGTATAATGTGTATCTTAAACAAACAAACAAACAAAAGAACCTTATCAAAATATAAGGGAAAAATAAAAATTTCATAAATGCAAAAAAAAAAGGTAAGACTGGTTCACTCACCTAATGACAGACCAAACATTAGAAAAGAAATCATGACAGACATTCCTGTAGTTGTACTATTTGCAGTTCTCTTTACAAAGAGCTGCACTGTGTGTGCCAGGAAATCTCAGGGAGAAGTCACGACTGCTAGGGAGCTGCTGATGAGAGTTGATAGCTTGAACCAATTCACCTGGCAGAAATACATTACAAAGGGGGTGTATTTCTACAGAAGAAAAATACTTGTTTTGGAAAGGTGACAATGCAAGTAAATGATGTACAAAGAGAGGTATCCAAAAGGGTTAATATTTTTCCTCAGTTTTTTAGATTAGAAGCTAAGTAGCAGAGGAATTTTTGTCGGTTCCATGAAACACATCTTGCAATCAGTGGGACATAAATCTGTGCTCAAACCTTTTGCCAAAATGTGACCTGAAAAATCTGGTTGAGCTCATTCCTGGCACCAGTTAAAGTAGATGCTGTGTCCCAAATTTCAGTCAAGTGTCCTCCTACAAACACAGACTTCCTCTTACCAAAGTAGTAGTAGGTGAGCATGATACAAAATCTCTGTTAATTTGACTATTCACACTCAAGCTCCTGTTACCTACTATACAGGTCCAGTATGGAACTTTATCCTTCTCTAGAAATGTTGACATCCTTTAGAAATACTTTTAACTGATCTGCACTTGGAAAAACTACAGGTCTATTTATTTTTAGAAAAGCATTGCAGTATTTATTGCAAGATACCTCTCTCCCCTCTTCCTCAGCATTTACTTCTGGAATGGCAAAGGTTTATTTACCCTTATTCTGGAAATATTACAATTTTCACAAAACAGGGAAACTGTCCACAGGAAGAGCTATTTTTCATAATCTACTCTAGTTACCAGTATTTTGAGGGCATGTTAAATGACAAGAGATATGCCTATCTGAATCTGTACTAAGAATTACAAAGTCCATTTATTTATCTGTAGATTTAAAAATATTTTGTCAAGATCCAATCCACAGCCTTTCTATTCAGAAATACTGCATTATCTGTGGGAGTGAGATAGAGGTGTATAGCCAATTCTTGGTCTGGCAGGTTAAAGTGATACCTGCTTCATGCCCAAATTTTTTATTCTTGTTTTAATTATCGTAAACACATGTGAAATTGAAAAAGAACAGAGCTGCAATTCCAATAAAATTTCTGATCTCTTAACATGCACTTAGAATTATTCACCAAATCAGAAGACAATTGATTTTGTTCACAGGATGTCGCACTCTGTACAAATATTATACAAAGTTTTCAGCAGTTTTGCTCATTCAGTTGCTCTGGAGTTTTGCAATCCCAAGAACACCAGAGATTACAGGATTCAGGAACACAAAGTTTGATCACCTCAGATGTCTGTGCCCCATAAATGCTCCAAAAAATGTTAAAAACCGAGAAGTCTTCGCAGTAAGAAAACCAGCAGTAGTAATTTGATGATACCTTGAAAATAGGGCATCTTTGGGAAATTAATCAACTCCTGAATGCATCTTCACTTCATACTCACACTGTGGAATTTAATAAATTAAGACATTTCCAAATACAAAGGAACCAAGTAAAATCTTTCTTTTCAGTTCCAGGGGATTATTTATATCTCATGTTCTCTCACTCTGAGAAAGAAATTACATAAATATTTACATGGAGTATGCCAGTACTAAAATACACTAACAAGGAACAAATATAAATGCCAGGCAAATAAAATGTTATATAAAAGGATGAGTTCCATCAACAATATAAAACCATCTTTCACACATAAATTCAGATTTTCCCTGGACAGAAAAAAAAAAGGAAAAGAAATAAGAAGGGAAAAAAAAGATGTATTCTAAAAATTTTCAATATCAAGAAATTTCCTCTGTCCTTTATCCAAGATAACATAAGAGTTCTGATACTCTAAAAATTCTCTTCAAGATCAGACTTTGTTCTAAGAGCTGTAATCACTTCTGTCTCACCTTTAAGTGCCACTGTGTTTCAGGACTTCAGCTATCAAAGAAACAATGCTCTGAAACAGATGGTGCAGGAAGAGTGCACCAGAGAATCAGGCAAAAGTCCTTGGAAATCTACAAGTGTTCAAAGACACACAAATGCACAGGCTTCCATGCACAAGGGAAAACACACACTTTCAGTCAACAATGCCAGCTAAACTGCCTCTCACAAATAACAGCAAAGAAAACAACAGTGAACTGAAAAGGGAAAGCAACAACATTTGCTGAATAATAATAATTAATATAGACTAGATATCAGCCAGTCTAGAATGCATCCTGTAGTGGACCACTTTGCAACTAAAGGTTTCAGTTAGATTGGAGACTGCAGTCTGAGTGAGAGGGATAAACAGAAATCCATGCCAGATCCATCTCCATCTTCACAAGGCTCCAATCACCTGCTGTAGTAAAGACTAATCTAAGTTTCAAGCCTGAATCAGACTTCTTCTGATACAGTGTTTACGAAATTCATTTACCATCACTATTCCTATTTCTATCTAATTAACATAACCAGTTTGAATATCAGATGTTCTGAGTCATTAAAACCTTCTTCAAGAAGTCAGGAGTAATCTGAAGTTATTTCATTGCTAAATCACAGATTCATAGAATGGTTTGGGTTGGAAGGAACCTCAAAGATCATCTAGTTTCAACTCATCTGCTGTGGGCAAGGACACCTTTCACTAGACCATGTTGTTCAGAGCTCCATCCAGCCTGACCTTAAACACCTCTAGGGATGGGGCATCCACAACTTCTCTGGGCAACCTGTCCCAGTGTCTCACCACCCTCATACCATTGATTTTTTCCTAACTTCTAACCTAAACCTGCTCTCTTTCAGTTTGAAGCCATTAACCCTCATTCTGCATGCTGTTGTAGAGTCTCTCTCCATCTCTCTTGCAGGCACCATTCAGGTACTGGAAGGCTGTGATTCTCTTCTTCAGGCTTTACAGTCCCAATTCTCTCACGTTTTCCTCACAGGAGAGGTTCTTCACCCCTCTGATCAGCTTAGTGGCCCTTCTCTGAAATCACTCCAATGGGTCTGTGCCTTGACACTGAATACCTCAGAGCTGGACAAGAACTCAAGGTGGGGTCTCAGCAGAGCAGAATCCCTTCCCTCCCCTGCTGCCCACACTGCTTTGTGTGCAGCCCAGGATATGTTTGGCTTTCTGAGGTGCAAGTGTTCATTGCTGGGTCATGTCCAACCACTCACCCACCAGCACTCCCAAGTCNCATTCTGCATGCTGTTGTAGAGTCTCTCTCCATCTCTCTTGCAGGCACCATTCAGGTACTGGAAGGCTGTGATTCTCTTCTTCAGGCTTTACAGTCCCAATTCTCTCACGTTTTCCTCACAGGAGAGGTTCTTCACCCCTCTGATCAGCTTAGTGGCCCTTCTCTGAAATCACTCCAATGGGTCTGTGCCTTGACACTGAATACCTCAGAGCTGGACAAGAACTCAAGGTGGGGTCTCAGCAGAGCAGAATCCCTTCCCTCCCCTGCTGCCCACACTGCTTTGTGTGCAGCCCAGGATATGTTTGGCTTTCTGAGGTGCAAGTGTTCATTGCTGGGTCATGTCCAACCACTCACCCACCAGCACTCCCAAGTCCTTCTCCCCAGGGCTGCTCTCCATCTGCTCATCCCACAGCCTAGACTGATGTCAAGGCTTGCTGCAACCCAGGTGCAGCACCATGCACTTCATCTTGTTAAACCTTATGAAATTTCCATGGGCCCAGTTCTTGAGGTTGTCCTGATCCCTCTGGATAGCATCCTGCCCTTCAAGTGTGGCTACTGTATCACTCAGCTTGGTGTCATCTGCAAATTCACTGAAGGACTACTTGGTTCCTTTATCTATGTCATTAATGAAGATATTAAANTGCTGCAACCCAGGTGCAGCACCATGCACTTCATCTTGTTAAACCTTATGAAATTTCCATGGGCCCAGTTCTTGAGGTTGTCCTGATCCCTCTGGATAGCATCCTGCCCTTCAAGTGTGGCTACTGTATCACTCAGCTTGGTGTCATCTGCAAATTCACTGAAGGACTACTTGGTTCCTTTATCTATGTCATTAATGAAGATATTAAATAACACTGGTCTGAATGCAGACCCTTGAGGGACACTATTTGTCACTGATGTCCTTCAGGACCCTGAGCCATTGACCACTGCCCTCTGGGTGTGACTGTCTAGCCACTTCCTTATGCATTTAAGAGTCCACACATCAGTTCTGTCTTTTTCTGATTTAAAGAGAAGGATGTTGTAGGGGATTGTGTTAAAGACTTTACAGAAGTCCAGATACTCCCTACTCAGCCATGCCAGTCTCTTGCCTTCCTTGCAGGATTTCTTGCTTGTGGGGATTGTTAAATGTTCCACTCTTTCATCCCTTAGGGCATCAGGGGATCCCACTGACTATCTCCCAGAAGACCTGGGAGACCTTGTTTTCCTAAAGTTCAGGGGCCTAAATTTAGACCCTTTTTACCTGGCCCATATACCTCAGGAGTGCAAACTCCAGGATCACAGCAGCCTGGGCTACCTCTAGTCTTGATGTCTCTTGTGAGCTCACCTGTGTTGATGACCAATAGATCCAGTAACACATTCCTCTTATAGGGGTATAAGAGCATCTTTAATCATCAAATCATAGAATCTTCAAGGCTGAAGGAGACTTTCAGGATCATTGAGTCCAACCATCCACCCCGCATTGCCACAGCAACCCCTTAACCTCTAAACCACACCACCCAGTGACAGATACAGATCTCTCCTGAGCACCCCCAGGGATAGTGACTCCACCACCTCCCTGGGCAACCTATTCCAATGCCTGACAACCCTATCAATAAAAGATACTTTTTAATATCTGATCTGAATCTCTCCTATCTCATCTTCAGGCCTTCTCCTCTGGTCCTCTCGCTGCAGGCAGAGTAGAGGAGACCAGCCCCCACCTCACTGCACCCTCCTTTCAGGGAGTTGTGGAGAGCAATGAGGTCCCTCCTGAACCTCCTCTTCTCCAGACTAAACAAACCCTGATCTCTCAGCCATTCCTCATAAGATGTAATTTCTAGTCCTTTCATGAGCCTTGTTGCTCTTCTGTTCAGCATCTCAAAGTCCTTTTTAAAGTGAGGGGCCCAGAATTAAACACAGGATACAAGGTATGGCCTCACCAGCCAAGTAGAGGGGAAGAATGACTTCCCTTCCTAATACATGCCAGGATGCCACTTGTCATTGTCTGTGTGGGCACACAGCTGGCTTGTGTTCAGTCTGCTGTCAAACAGTACCCTCAGCTATGATAAGAAAAAGGGAAAAACAGGGGATGCACAACACAATTGCTCACCATCTGCTGACAGATGTCAGACCTGGGTAACTTCCAGAGTTACTGGGCATGATGTTCTGTGGTGGGGAATACCCCTTTGGTCAGTTCACACCTTTCTCATTCAAAACACAGCTATTGAGAAGAAATTAACTCTATCGTAACTGAAACTAGGATACCTTCCTAGAGGAGCACTCTTCAGTTCCTTTCATATATTTCCCTGGTGTTTCTCTGTTGGCTTCTCTTAGCTGTGGAGTCCCTGGTTCATCTCCATAAGACTGAAGGTTTGCAGCAATGTGGCCACTACAGTTCTGAGTCACCAGCTGACGGCCCTTGCCAGCACCCTGTCCCTCCAGCCTTTGCCTCTCATCCCACAGCTTTCCAGGGACAAGCCTGATATTGTCTCTTTCCCCCATCACATCTAATTTGAAGCTCTGCCAGTGAGCTCTACTTGTTCCCAGCAGACTCTCCTCCCTTGCTGAGGAAGGTGGGTCCCATCCAAAGCCAGCACAACCAGTGCTGCATAGGCCTTTCCACTGTTAAAACACCACAGATTCTGGCAGTNCCAATGGGTCTGTGCCTTGACACTGAATACCTCAGAGCTGGACAAGAACTCAAGGTGGGGTCTCAGCAGAGCAGAATCCCTTCCCTCCCCTGCTGCCCACACTGCTTTGTGTGCAGCCCAGGATATGTTTGGCTTTCTGAGGTGCAAGTGTTCATTGCTGGGTCATGTCCAACCACTCACCCACCAGCACTCCCAAGTCCTTCTCCCCAGGGCTGCTCTCCATCTGCTCATCCCACAGCCTAGACTGATGTCAAGGCTTGCTGCAACCCAGGTGCAGCACCATGCACTTCATCTTGTTAAACCTTATGAAATTTCCATGGGCCCAGTTCTTGAGGTTGTCCTGATCCCTCTGGATAGCATCCTGCCCTTCAAGTGTGGCTACTGTATCACTCAGCTTGGTGTCATCTGCAAATTCACTGAAGGACTACTTGGTTCCTTTATCTATGTCATTAATGAAGATATTAAACAACACTGGTCTGAATGCAGACCCTTGAGGGACACTATTTGTCACTGATGTCCTTCAGGACCCTGAGCCATTGACCACTGCCCTCTGGGTGTGACTGTCTAGCCACTTCCTTATGCATTTAAGAGTCCACACATCAGTTCTGTCTTTTTCTGATTTAAAGAGAAGGATGTTGTAGGGGATTGTGTTAAAGACTTTACAGAAGTCCAGATACTCCCTACTCAGCCATGCCAGTCTCTTGCCTTCCTTGCAGGATTTCTTGCTTGTGGGGATTGTTAAATGTTCCACTCTTTCATCCCTTAGGGCATCAGGGGATCCCACTGACTATCTCCCAGAAGACCTGGGAGACCTTGTTTTCCTAAAGTTCAGGGGCCTAAATTTAGACCCTTTTTACCTGGCCCATATACCTCAGGAGTGCAAACTCCAGGATCACAGCAGCCTGGGCTACCTCTAGTCTTGATGTCTCTTGTGAGCTCACCTGTGTTGATGACCAATAGATCCAGTAACACATTCCTCTTATAGGGGTATAAGAGCATCTTTAATCATCAAATCATAGAATCTTCAAGGCTGAAGGAGACTTTCAGGATCATTGAGTCCAACCATCCACCCCGCATTGCCACAGCAACCCCTTAACCTCTAAACCACACCACCCAGTGACAGATACAGATCTCTCCTGAGCACCCCCAGGGATAGTGACTCCACCACCTCCCTGGGCAACCTATTCCAATGCCTGACAACCCTATCAATAAAAGATACTTTTTAATATCTGATCTGAATCTCTCCTATCTCATCTTCAGGCCTTCTCCTCTGGTCCTCTCGCTGCAGGCAGAGTAGAGGAGACCAGCCCCCACCTCACTGCACCCTCCTTTCAGGGAGTTGTGGAGAGCAATGAGGTCCCTCCTGAACCTCCTCTTCTCCAGACTAAACAAACCCTGATCTCTCAGCCATTCCTCATAAGATGTAATTTCTAGTCCTTTCATGAGCCTTGTTGCTCTTCTGTTCAGCATCTCAAAGTCCTTTTTAAAGTGAGGGGCCCAGAATTAAACACAGGATACAAGGTATGGCCTCACCAGCCAAGTAGAGGGGAAGAATGACTTCCCTTCCTAATACATGCCAGGATGCCACTTGTCATTGTCTGTGTGGGCACACAGCTGGCTTGTGTTCAGTCTGCTGTCAAACAGTACCCTCAGCTATGATAAGAAAAAGGGAAAAACAGGGGATGCACAACACAATTGCTCACCATCTGCTGACAGATGTCAGACCTGGGTAACTTCCAGAGTTACTGGGCATGATGTTCTGTGGTGGGGAATACCCCTTTGGTCAGTTCACACCTTTCTCATTCAAAACACAGCTATTGAGAAGAAATTAACTCTATCGTAACTGAAACTAGGATACCTTCCTAGAGGAGCACTCTTCAGTTCCTTTCATATATTTCCCTGGTGTTTCTCTGTTGGCTTCTCTTAGCTGTGGAGTCCCTGGTTCATCTCCATAAGACTGAAGGTTTGCAGCAATGTGGCCACTACAGTTCTGAGTTACCAGCTGAAGGCCCTTGCCAGCACCCTGTCCCTCCAGCCTTTGCCTCTCATCCCACAGCTTTCCAGGGACAAGCCTGATATTGTCTCTTTCCCCCATCACATCTAATTTGAAGCTCTGCCAGTGAGCTCTACTTGTTCCCAGCAGACTCTCCTCCCTTGCTGAGGAAGGTGGGTCCCATCCAAAGCCAGCACAACCAGTGCTGCATAGGCCTTTCCACTGTTAAAACACCACAGATTCTGGCAGTGACACCAGCTGCAGAGCCTTAAGATTTCAGAGGATTCAAAGGGAGAAATGGGATGGAGGGACATAGATAGACAGTCGTGTCATAAACACAGCATTATGGCTCGCATGGCATAGAGATCCTACAAGGCAACAAAACTATATCAATTGCATACATGAACTGGATCAACAAGACCAAGATGGTAGAGATGACTCATATTAGCAAACTCATATATTTAAAAAACCTTTAGTGACTTTCACAAATGGCCAAGGAAACCACAAAGCAGCTATTAGAAAGACTGAAAAACATATGTAATCTGAAAGAAAAAATAAAATTGAAACCTTTTAGTCAATCAGAGCAGACTGGGGACATGCCTGGCATAAAGGTGCCCCCAAAACACTCCCATCTGTCTATGGTGTGAGAAGTCCATGCTATCTAAACTGGAGTATCACAGCCATCAAGGATAGCAGACAGCTGTATTTGTCTACATGCAGCCTGTATCTGTAATACATCCAATTTGACAGCCCTGCTAAACATTTAAAAACACTTACAAACTTTTAATGAAAACATAGTTTCAGGTAACACGACTGGCCTGGTGTAGTTCAGCTTTCCAAAGGAAAAAATGTCAATGTCTCTCAACTTAAAGCAAACATCTAATAATCCTCTTCTAGACTGCAAGAGAATTTAAACAATGTAAAACAGCAATGAGCAATGTAGCATACACCTCTGGGAAAAACAAACAAACAAATAAACAAACAAACCCACCAAACAACCACCAAAACAAATCCCAACCATATTAAATACAGAAATCTACTCCCTGAATGAAGACAACCCCTTAAGGCACATTGGAACTCTGTCCAGCCTAGGTAGCTTCAGTTCTTTAAGGCCCCAAACGTCTGAAATGCTCAAGCTAAGCCATCCACTCTTTCACTTTTACTCTGGTATGGAAAAGAAGCAAGGGAGAGAATCTCACAGTATAATTTAGCAAGCTAAAATCTATCTGCCAAATTTTCCATTTTAAGCAGATGAAACTAAGGGGGCTGGGTGCCTTTGAAAGTATCCCCTCTAATTTCTTTCTTTTGATTTAATCTTACAGTGAGTAATCCTTTTTATATCTTATAAGTGATTACTACTCATCATTAAACTCCCAATTATCTAAGCTCAGGTAAAGGACTGCTTTCTTTATTTCACTTCCAGAGAATATCGTAAATAATTTTACACAATGTGAAGTGCATAAAATAGTGTGTGACATACATTAAGTCTGAAGAATCTCATTACTTCATACTAGTAAAAATAAAGTTTCTACACTTTGAAATGCTGGTAATGTAATCCATGCAAATAAAATAAAATAAAGCAAAACACTTAAAGGATTCAATGGCTGTATTTAATTGGTTTTCCACAAACCAGGATATATTTTCAGAGGCAAGTCTTTCTTGTGGTAACAGACTTTCTTTTGTGGATCCTTTTCCCGAGCTGCCAAAAATATTTGTCCCTTGGCAGGCAGCCAGCACTGATTTTAAGCCCATAGCAGGAGCTATTCTCTAACATGGTTGCTTTCACTGAGAGGAGCTTTCTCAGCGTTGTTCTGGTGGTTTCTGCAGCAGTCAGCGCATTCTTGGAAACATGCTCCAGCTCTAAATTAGGGATGAAATGCAGTAATACATTGCTCTAAATTTTGCACACCTGTCAGCAGCAGTGTTTGAAAGTGCTGCAAGATGATCCTCCTTCTCCAATGCCTTCCTACAATTCAAGGTCTCCTTGAAATCAGCAGCAAATGGCATGAGGGTTAGGTACTGACTCACCAAGTCCCTCTTCTTGGTGGAATGGCTCTTTCTGCTCTCACATTGCATTTTCCTTAACAGTCTCTACAGGCAGGAATACTGGGAGGGATTTTTTCTCAACCACATTAAGAAATAGACTTTTTTTTTTTTTTGAGGCAGTAGCAGTTGAGTTCGGTAAAAGATTCTTTTGCTGGTGATTAAGAGCAAATTGAGGTAGAAAATATATTTTGCATGTTTTATTACTATTACAATGGGCAGATTACTGCTACAACACATTACCCAGTGATTGGTAGCATCTGTTGAGAGACATATACTCATAACCTGAGGTTTTGAGAAGAGAGATTACCAGGATTCCAATATGATTTCTTAAGCAAGTCTCCATCTTTTGGAAGGATTTCTCAGTATTTTGTTATGATTTCTCATGTTCATCTAATCACACATCACAAGCAATCACTAGGTCTTTGTGGTGCCAATACAAGGAAGACAAGAAATTTTATAAAATACAATTTGTTAATAAGTGTAGTTGCAGCCAAAGTCAATTCTCTTATGTTCTATATACTTGTACCACAAGTGTGGTTTTGCATGGCTTAGCTCTTAATCTTCTGCTTTTTTTCTGTGAGTTACTTGATTTGAACTAAAAGCATTTCAGGTTAAGTTCCCCAGTGAGTGCACTAAACACCGTATTATAATCAATAAGTAGATGTTGGAACACTGAGAAAAAATATCAAATTACTTTCTTTAAGGCTTTGGGCAGGAATTTTCAGGGAACAAGATCCGATAAGTGGCATTTATCAATTCTCCTTCTGTTGAAGAAAATAACAAATCTGCAAAATCTGTTGGAGAACATCTATCTATGTTTCCCCTTTTCTTCCTCTATTTCCACAACCACAAAAACCCCTAAACATTAAAATACCCTATTAAAGATGTCTGTCTACAATACTGGAGGAGGAAACAACAGAATGAGGCCTTCCTTCACTTACATTTGTCTGCAACATTCATTTTAAAAAATGAATGAGCAACAACAGAATGCAATTTCAAATCCACATCCACCTGACAGTTTTCTTTGGATATTAGAAAGAGAAGAGCAGATAAACAGAGCAATCCTATTCCATTCTTGTTTGGCTTAAGGAACCATCTCTAGCTGTGAGTGTCCTTCTGTAGCCTGTTTCAGGTATTTCATGGCAAGCAGTTAAACACACTGAACTATCTTTAAGATTGTTTGTTTTCTTACAACTTGCCCAATTATATTTAAAATTACCGTTAAAACTACAAATGTATCCTTCCTTTTGACTGCTCTGGAGAGTGCAGACCTAACTTTTTGCAATATTTGGATATGCAAATGCTTGTTTGTGTATTTTTCAATACTCCTTTCTGCAAGGTGTTTATAAGAGAAAAAGCATTTTTTATTATCAACTTTCCCACAGGAGCTGTGCATCACATTTGCTCTGTTTCTAAAGAAATCAAAGCTCATAGTCAATTTTCTAACATTTTTAATTCTGGGAGGATGAAAACATATTGGGCTGTGTTTATTTTGTCTAGTTTGGGATTTTTGATGGTTCGCATTGGAATTCAAAGAAGGCACTTGTCCTAGGTTGCAGTGTAAGATGTGCCCAAAGTATGTATTCTATCACCATCTTCATGGGTTGTTGGAACCAGCTGGGGCAGTGTTTTCCCTGCCCTCTCCCTCTGGACAATCTGCTGTTAATGACCCATCAATGCACTGCCCCATGACTCACAGGTAACTCCCCTCGGGAGCTGTCTCTGCTTAATGGGCAATCGAGGACCCATTGTATGACTCATAGAATGACATCAGCCCATTGTGAGATGCTCTGCCCAGGGGGGAGGAGACAAGCATTCCCACCTGGATATAATCTGCAGTTTGGGACAGCCCAGGCACCGACTGCATTCCCAGAGGACAGGAGCTGCCAGACCTTTCTACAGGATCCCTGCTTCAACAAGACTGCTTTATTTGGACTGCTACCCACCACCCTAATGAACAGGGTGTCAGGTTGTATTCTGACTCTGCCAAGGGTCTTTTTGTTTGTTCCTTTTACTATTATATTTGTTTTATAGTTTTCCTATTAAATTGTACTTCTGATCTATTCTCTCACTGGNCTTTGCTTGTCTAGTCTAGGGTGCTACGTCTGGGGCCTCAAAAA